>SJOL01006484.1:465775-686976 GCA_004794785.1 Opisthorchis felineus
GGTCAGCACACAGCTGAGGCAATCGTTCACCATTGCGTGTACGTACCGAGTCTAGTCCATGTCGACCATCTGATTGAGTCAGATACGCTAAGTCTGCCCACTTGTGCATTCATATCTCCGGCAACCACAGCGCTATCTGAGCTTTTAGGTCCCCGCAACAGGGCATTAAGAGTGTCATAAAACTTATCTTTGATGGTGTCAGAGCCACAGTCAGTTGGGTGTAAGCAGATACGACAAGCAGATATCTCTCAACTTCCCCCTTGTGAGGCTCCTTCACGGACGTTGCCAGACGAACCGCGCAGAGTTGACTATCAACGGGTATCCAGTCAAGCAAGGATTCTTCCGCCCGGTCACCTAAGACGCTCTCTGCACATCCCGTGCACATGCTGCCGCAGCAGCCTCTGGATTGCCAGAGGTGCGCAACCGGAAGCGAGTGAATAGTGATGGGGCGGTTAGCTTAACCACTGTGGTTGCATCTTAAATTATGGTTTCTGAGACACAGCACACATCGATGCCAAGTTAGTCCACTGTGAAATCAGGAGCAGCTTGTTGACCTGCTTGCTTCAGAGTGCGGACACTGAAGGCTGCCAGATAGACTGGGCCTCGAGGTTTGAAGATTGATTTTGAGATAGCTGCGTATGTCGGCGCCGGATGACGCGCAGATGTTGCTTGCAAAACCGATGCAAGACAAACGGAGTCATTAGTCCTAAGTTCCGGGCGTACAAACATAGAGTTATCGATGGGGTGGGGAGAGGGGGGAGAAAGAGTATGTGAAAGGGAAGGAAGGTAGGCGTCAGCAGTAGACTGTTTTCGCTTACCCGCCCTGCTGTATGCAGCGACGCTGCTCATAAGGTTGCTCATAGTTTTACTGAACTCCGACACCTTTCGACCGGATACAATACGCTTGCAAGCAGGTCTTTCCTCCAGTGAGAAAAGTTTCACATGCAGACTTTTTTCGGTCTAAAGACCCTTCCTGTAACGAATCACTCTTTTATACATCAATGTGCGTGGCATTTGCGAGCGTAAGACTAAACATTCATCCATTGTACGAACACATGTCTAATGCAACCGAGTTTGCTTATGTTCCCTCAAGGTGACAATAGACGTTAATCGTATCTAAAGAGGGTCGAACGCCCAGTATGGTCTTTCTTCTTGTAACCTATGTAACCTACCGGGTGGACCCATACGCATGCGTGTGATTGGTTTTCTACCGTTTTGCACGATAGGTGATATAACCAGGTCACCCCCACGCATAGAAACATGCACCCATAGAGTTCTCTAAGTCTGAATACCACTCACTTAGACTACGCAATGATATCAGCAAACTCACCAGAACAAAGATGTAACCTTCTATAAAGGAAACTACTCACAAGGTTACTAAAAACTCTTCGACAGCCCACGACCAGTTTCGCCCTTCCTGGGGCTCATCAGGTAGGCGCAGTCCCCGAGTTTCCGTCAACCTTATGTTCTACTTGAACCCAAATTGGAACCCTCTAATTTAGAAACAACGGTAGACAGTTATGACAGTTCTATGCGCTATAACTGAAAAGTGAATGAAACTCCTCGATATATGTGAAGTTGACCATTGCGTTCAACACTCAACTTAACGATATTTTCAGTTGAGTTCCACATTAACAAATGATAAAGGAAGATTAAACCACACATTGATTTTTCGACCAGTCGAATCCAGCAAGGCACCGCCACATCCCTATTGTGTGTCATCACGACGGCTTGGAGGATGGGTCGTTTGGCACCGGTCTTCAATAACACGTTTGCCGTAGGGGTGGACGGGTGCAAGCCACTTTACCGCCAAATGTGGCTGTACCTCACTCAGAAATAAGTTTATTGTCGGTCAAAACAGTGAATTTTGGAATGCGGTTATTAGTCATTTGGCTTTACTGACTACTACTTAGTTGTTGGCGGTTGCGGGATTTGTGGAATTCACGCTCGGATTGCTCTCCTTTGACCAGTCGTCCTCCTGTCCTTGCTCAAACCTTCTGGTGACTGTGATGTGGTTACAGACTGCATCCACTCAAAATCAGACGGGCACAGCTGAGCTGTCAAAGATCGCTGCGCACGCTGCACGTGGCCCTACCACGAAATATGGTGACAAGCGTCAATGGAGCGTCAGATTTTTCTAACTCATTGATTTTCCACCCACATACCCCTTGAAAAGTTTACTTTGTTTGTTCAGTATGTATAGGGCATTGATTTCGGAGGGCTGTGCACATTAATTGCTTCTTCCGGTCTATCATAGTCTGGAAGAAGCATGTTTGCTGGGATAAAATTCCCTTACCAATAGTTTACAACGTCGTTTATTTTTGCGAAGAATGTCCAGATCACTTGGAATGAAAAGAACAATGAATAAAACCAATTAGTGCTTTCAGTCTAACGTGCCAAATTAACAACTGTAGTCAGGAGAAACGGGGCACGTCTGGCAATATTGGTACAAATGTATAGCCAATGAAATTTTAGTCACTGTAGCTCGAAAATTTAGGTTTGATTCGCCACCTGGTGGAACGTCGTTAATCCTTCAATCGATAAAAATTATATGCACTTTGATCCGGTCAATCTCACTGCACATGCCGAGAACGCAAGACGTCGGTTTTTTTAAAAAAAATAAAGCAGTCTGTTACTGCCAACGCATGAAGGAATGTGTGTGCCGAACAACACCAACGGAGTGACATACCCACGACATGTTTTCAATTATGAACTGTACGCAAGCAACTTCGCTGAAGTTTTTCATGTGCTTACTAATTTTTCATGAGGGTAAATTTAAAACTGGAGTGGTTTTTCAACCCCCATCCCCCAACAGCGATTAGGCTTTGCTGTTGCCAAAACTAGACTGAAACCAGGGACCCAACCAAACGCGCACTGATGATGTCCTCAAGATTGATGACAAAACGTTTGCAAGCAAATTACCAGGCTCTTACAGACATCTTATGATACTCTTTGGAATATCTTGCAAGTTTCATCTAAATCACAGGACGTCATGCCATAAAAACGTCATCGTGATATGTAGTCTTCCTTTTGTGATTGAAACGAAGTGGCACACAATGTCCATGACTTCGACTTGCAGTGCTACAAAAGTCCGCAGTGCTCCACACCTCGTGACAGGTGATCTTGCCACGAATAGACGGGAAATTTTGTCCGAACTAATAAGACCCAATTTGTTATTACAACTAACATGGTTGATGTCTCTCCTAAGAGGCAGAACATTATCCAGTAACCGACTTGGAACGTATCGAAAGCCCAGTTAGAAGATGTAAAGATGAATCGATCAAGTGGTCGTTTGGAGTGTCGGACAGACCAATCATATCGCTCAAGGTTGAGCACGTTCGCCTGTCCATCATGCCCAGGTGGATTAATGGTGATATGTTTACTTCACTTGCTAGGAATCCGCCATTCAAATCCTGACACGGCTATAATAAAAGTAGACGGTAATACCTTCCTACTTTAGCACGGGCTAACCGGAATAACTATGCCAGGAGGAATGTTCAAATGAGTGCGATTTCAGTACGATCTTAGAAACCACCTGGCTGTGTTTACTCGTCTTCAAGGCACGTTAGTACGTTAGCGCCGTTAACAAAAGAGCTCTCTTTCTCTCTTGACTGTGGAGCAGAATTGGAGTCAGCAAAGTTGACTTTGAATGTTGTCCATTGTCTAGCGCTTTGCTCAAAATAACAATTTAATCAAACCGATCTCTTTGCAAGTGTATCCTGCTCTGGGTCACTGTTTGTTCATACGCACAGAGAAGACTGTCTTTGGTGGATCCACCACCCACTCTGTTGGGCGTGCAAAATACCCTGCGATTCTCGTGAGAGCCAAAAGCCACTGGGTTCCATGAGTTTTGTCTCTGCAATTGTCATGAGGAATAAGGTAGCTCCATAACGGTTTACTTTTTCTGTAGGTAAGCGGTTTGCAGATCCCGTCATTGAACAAACTTAAATAAGTTTGCTTCAACAAACTGTTTGGCTTCTCATAACAACAAATGGAAGTTTTGTGGAAGATGGAGAGGAACATAAAGGCATACTCCTCAACCAATGATAATTCATGCCCTTATTATCCTTTTGGAGTGACCTAGGAATTTCCTCCGCTTTCACGTAGTCCTACTTTTGGAAAGTGAAGCGACGGAATTTTCACGGAGATTTTGAGACCAATGCAGTCAGGGAAAAGTTGGTTCAACTCGCCAGCTCCTGTCTTTATAGTTTAACCCCTGCTGAGAATACAGGATTGTGTTTTCTAGTAAGTATTCACAAGCGATTTCAGTAAGCATAACAGATGGTTAATTACACGAGGATGGTAATAACCATGATCGTCTGCGGACCACGGGAATGCTACACGATGTGCGTGATACTGTCCATTAGTTTGAGTGAATATAAAAGATCAGTGAGTTCATAGTTATGGCGCGACTAGTATGGAATGTCTTCCGGTTTTCTAGTCGCGGTCATTTGGTTGGATATGGACAGTCGCGTGGCTGTTAGCCTCAACTCAAGCATTTTCCTGTCAGTCATCCCAAACAACTTATTGCCCATAAAACCTTCACGAACTCGGCCGACCCAGATTATGTCTGTGCTCAGCTATCGTCGCTCAACATGGGAACTGGTAAGTTCTGTTTTGCATTCGTGGCATTGGTGAGACAAACAGGCTAGTTGACGCAGCGTGGGTGGAGAAAAGAGCAAAAATTACTCTGATATTGACCAGAAAATTCAGTTATTTTTAGCAAATTTTATGCTGTAATTGGGGTTTCATTTAAACCGGATGGCTGAGGACCATTGAGTGGTCATAACCGTCCATGTTTTAGCCATGCTAAACGCAAATCGGCTACGAGGAACATCCTTCCGGGAATTACCTTAAATATTTGCTTTCTGGCTTGTATTCTGACGGGAATGCATTCCGCTGGACCATGTTGAGCTTCCAGTTTGCAGTTGACAACTAGATCACTATCGACCTGCTTCTAATTCTTGGTTGTACGGGCTGCTCAAATCTTACTACAGGTGCTTCCATCAAGTTGCTATTTTCTCGTCGTTTTTCTTCTAATAAACAACCTCGTTTCTCTAGGTCTTATTACAATACCCTTCCATAACTGTAAGGTATAAAGCGACAGAGGTTTTCCCATGAGTGAAATATATCCACACTGATAAAGCGCGCCTGGATGTTTCCGTTCATTATCACTGCAGGAATCAGTGAGCATGTAGCTTGTTCATGTTTTAAAGGGGAGCGCGTTCTTCGGATACAGTCCTGTACAAAAGTGATAGGTTTGCAAAAAGGCCGAAAGTATGTTTGTCGGCTGCTAATTTATGAACAATGCTTCACGTATATTATAGTTTTGGGGCGGAGTATCATTTTGCGACCGAGCGGCCAACTGCTGAGGCCCTGGGGCAGTGAATTTGCTTTTGTTGGTAGCTTGAGATAATTACGTGGACCATGTGACGAGAATATACATACGGTTATTCAGTTTTTGGGGAAACGGGCATGGGGGCGAAGCTTGCTGGTCCCCCACACTCTAACGGGGCTGATGTGACCACATTTCCTCGGATGTTGGTAATATAATCAACAATCACGGGGAATAATTCCACAGCCTCGCATGTCCTGTTTCACTCTTATGGATATGTCAGACAGCTTGCGAGATAGCTAACAACTCCTGTCTTCTATGTTTGGTCCCCAAACCACTTACAACACAATAAATGAAAAGTTGGTGCAAAAGGCAAAAGAAAAAACCATAGACTGTTTGACAGTAAGTTGCATGTTACCCACCACGAAAAGTCTAATGGTGGAAATGACAATGTCAAGCGATACATAGTCCATAGTTTGTTCGAGCCCACATTCTCACCTGCCGGTTGATGTTCGTACCGATTAGTTTCGCAGATTTACACAGCCAAATACAACTCATCTCGGTAATAGCAAATAATCGAGTTCGTGTTGAGTTCTACATAATTTATCGCAACCCGGTACACTATATAAAACGCTTCGGTGGAAGTGCTAGTAAAAAGATCATTCAGCCGTAGCACCCTTTCGGTGCCTAATTGCCATGCCATCCGAAAGAAGCACGAGGGCTGGGATACTGCCAGGTTGCCCAAGCCTAGACAGGGAAAGTCGAGAGGCAGAGGTCGGGTTCGAACCACAGACCTTCCGGTCAGTAAATTCGCGCTCTAACCACTGAGCCATCTCACCCCGAAGTGTTAGCATAACTGGAATCGGACAAATGCATAGCAGCTGAAATGAGGCTTTTTAATCCCATAGGTTGATTGTGCAGCAAAGAAGCATCAGTGTCAACACAGATGTTGTTGTCTCTAGTGGTGATGATAATAATCTCATGGGTTAACCAAAATGGACACTTTTCACATTTTCTGTTAAAGAGTCACCTAGCTATACGAATCATATTTCATCTTTGATTGATTTTTCCATTTTCACCATCCGCCAAACAATGGTTACTCCTGAACTGAGCGACGCCCCTGTACTTGGGATGACGGGTGGGCTGCAAAGCTATTAGTTAATTAATCATTTGTTAAAATACACAGTGGAAACAGCCTTTTTCTGAAAAAAGAAAAATGTAGACAGCTACTACGGCAACCACCTACCCCGCCACCTGCAGTTGATCAAAATTATCCAGCAGGCTGCAAGAGTCCATGGCGCTACCTGACTGGGAAGTCCTGATGGGCGCGTCAACCGATCGACACAACCAGGACCGTTACTGGGCTGTCTTTCGAGGCACTGCAGAAAAACGTCGCTCAAGCGTGAACATGTTTACGTGTTCAAATAATCCAGGTGCGCCCAGCATGTACCGCTGGAGTAATGGTATACCATGTGTCCGGAGTTCAAACCCCGGCACAGTCAGAGGTAGGTACTGCTGATGAGCTTTAATAAGTGCGAAACTCGAGCTCAGCTCTTCCTCTCTTTTGTGTGGACTCACCAAAATAACTGTACCAGGCCCGGAGGAGGGTTGTTCAAACGAGATTGATGTGAACTTGAATCTTATGTCTGTTGCATGCATGTGCCTCGGCATAATTAGGAGGCTATGTTACAAACTTATTGCGTTTGACCCTAGCATTAATTTCAAGACATTAAAATAGCGCATAAATCGTCCTGGAATGGCTGAGGATGTGGATTGCCGATGAGTTTTAAAGAGAACAAAAGTCGAATCTATTGTTTCCCCCTTTGGTGTGGACTAGCCAAACGTAAATCGCTCCAGGGTAAAAGAAAGTCTGCTCAAACAGGAGTGGTAAGCATTCAGTTCAACAAATCTACGCAACAAGCAGCAAGTAGATTCCTTCTCTTCCCAATTAGGCCTTGTCCTGTTACGTTGAGGAAGAATCCATTCGTGATTCTAAGTAGTAGCTCTGTGTGTCAGTTGTATCTAATGCATCTCGTTTGATTGTCCGTGTTTTACCCTTTTTAAATCCCCCTAGTTCTTTCAGTCTTTTTCCGCCGGAGGAAGGTTTTTGTATGGTGAACGAATTTAACGAATTGGCACAAAAGGTGATGGACGAAAATCCAGACATGCCGTCATCAACACCACCAAAGATTGTGCGTGGCTCTGTTTCAGATTTACTTGGAAGTTCAAGTGGTACAGTTGCTCCGAATATAAGCCTTCCCCGAATTCTGCGATTGGACGGGTTACAAATCGGCCAAGTAAGTAAAAAGAATGCAGTTGCTTCGCTACTCGTTCGTTTACCACAGGACCGGTCTTTTTGTTTCCTCCTTTAGTCTCTGTGTGTAGCCTTCTGCGACCCTCCGGCACTAGTCTGGTTGTCATTTCAAATGATGGGCTTTGAAAGATACAATAGCACGTCCAGATATTTTGATCGACCCCCCCCCCACCGACCCAAGTTGCCGTGCGTCTTTTCGTAGCAATTCCCGATTACACTTTATCATTTGTGGTCACACTGCAGGCAGACGCCGTACCGAGTCGGTGTAAATCAAACTGCAACCGGTCACATTGTAAACCTTAAGAGCCGCATAACTGCATCCGTTCTGTACGTGTTCGGAATGCTCGCGAGCTGATTTCAGTTGCCATGTGTCGACTTCTGCACATATTGCAGTGAATTAGTGCTCACCTTAGACAACTTGGCAGCATAAGGCATGGAGAAGACAACTTCCAAGATAATAGACGTTGGACTGCGTTACGCTAATTCCATCGACACATTTCATCAGCAGAGGCTGCTAGGATATGGTGATATCCGAACTGATCTCACACAGGTACCCGGACAATCGACTAGAATGTCTCGTCGGCGTAGAGGGATACGTTTTTGCTTTAGATCAAGCACTGCTGATGATTTCTAACAGGGATGATGCATAGTAGTGCATTTTGACTTCTCAGCTTGGACTGATTGCACTTGCAGGATGGAATTTCCATGTAAACTTCAAATCGAACAAGCTACACCGTCTGTACTGGGTGCAATGTGGTCTCAATTGGGAAAGTTAAGCAGCACGGTGCCTGGCTATTCGAACGATCGGTTGGGTCGTTGCAATGAATATGCTTTGCTATACCTCACGCTCGCTCTTTAGAAGTGCAAGCCGTCTGGCGAGACAGCTTTGCAAAAGATCTTCATTAATGTGCTATTGTGAATTGATATTTTTCAACAAAGTTTTCGCCCATCGAGTGAAGTCAGTCTATACTGAAAAGGCGAGAAACACTGTACAACTGTTTTGTTCTTATTGGGATCCATTAGCAGTGCTCATCGCGTGAATCTCCATGGTGATTTGAACCAGTGATTCGAGGATAAGTTACACTGTATCCCCTCCGGGTACGAGGTAACCACACTGCTGATCAACTGCTCATGGCCGAAAGTTTTCGTCTTATACTACTAGCCTGGAGGTCGAGAGTTCGAATCCACATGGTGATTCGTTAGATGCATGGGACACCAATATTCGACGCTTGGTATGCCAATGCACTGCTTTATTCTGGTTGACTAGAATAATGCTGTGGAATTTAAATGTAAGTTCACTAGGTGTAGAGCAAACAAGTGCACAAACTATTTATTTCCCTCTCTCTAGTATTGTGGCAGTTGTTAATTGGTTCATGGGAACCGATTATGCAATAGTTGCACATTTGAGTCTGAGTGTTTATGGACTTCGATGACTTTCCGCATCTACCATACAATGTAGTGATGGGTTTTCCAGTCATGCAGGTTTTGCTCCTTTTGAATTCGAATTAGAAGACGGGGAATGCGCACTCGCTCCAAATAACTTGCATGCTCCGCTCCCTCGGTCATGACGTATTCTTCTCCTTCGAACTGACTGGTTTGAATAAGGAAATTAGCTCAATGGCTGGAGGTGTTATTATGCCCATTTCCAGACTACGACATCCTCTAATCCTAAACCGAAGTAATATCCCATAAGTAACCAAATTCATTCGGTTAAAATATATTTTAGGCCAGTGACACTGTATGCGCTTTCTTTTCTTATACTTCTGACTTGTTCTTCTTGCATCAGAAAGCTGCTTCAGTGGTTTTGCATAGTCCATACAAATAGCAAACATGCTCAGAAACCCCACTTCTAACTGTACTTTCACTGAGTTCCTCCTTCCAGGTCTGTTTCTATGAGACTGTCGTCTTGTCGTATCAGGTAGAGTGCTCCCAAGTTGACTTGTGTCACTGGTTTCTACGCTTACAAGTTCTTCTACTTGAGCATGCTTTTGCCTGTCTGCTCCTGTCCAGAGAATTACGGGAAAACCCTTACTTTTCTACCTTGACTCATTACGCCTGACGTGAAAGGTTACCGGGTGTTTAGTCCGGCAGGTGCCCGTAGATATGGACTGTCATGATTCAATAAGCCAGCGCGCGACTGCCTTCTAATTGTTCCTATTAATCTTACATGGTGTACTTTAAGTTTGTTCTGCGTGATTGTGGTGTCGACAACCACTAAACAAGTAAGATTTATGCATTACTCAGCTCGGCCGCGCATCAAGGTTACCACTGTAGAGTTTCAAGATTGAAAGCTTATTTATAGAGGCAGCTCAAACGCAGCTTGTCTCCCACCGGAAAGCGGTAAATGTCCGCCTTTTCCACTTATGTAGAGAACATGTGTAATGCTATGAACACTCAGTCGGAGAACTACCAGATATTCCTTTCCTCTATATCTATTTATTCCTGACTAAAAGTCCTTTATGTCAATGAGGGAGTACTCTATGCATGTCAACTCGATACCCACCATCCCAGACGAAGTAAATTTCATGCTTTGCATGGTTCAAACGTATTGGATAACATTTTTCCCTCAGACTGAACCTAAGTGTTTAACAGCCGTCGCAAAGTTTATGCAAATGGTGTTCTCAAGTGAAATTTCCTCCTGTGACCGGAGTCAGTCTCTGCTGGAAATCCGAGAAGCATCGCAAAGTTGTTTCATCCTTCTTGGACATCACGGACAACTAGCGTCTAACGGATATCTATGAAGATTTGAAGGCACCACTTTGGGTTGGCGGCTGAAACCTATGGCATTTGCTCAGGATTGGTTAACCCGCAGTTAGATAGAATAAATCGCCACTACTCTTCAGTTACGTAATTCATGTCACGTGATCCCTGACTGAATCTTCGCGTATGGACTTAGCTGGAAACTGCATACGGATTGTGTAACTTTCCTCTTTTCTGTTGGTGGCCCATAAAGAGGTTTACCATGTAAATCCAGGCAACCAGTACATTTGATGTTCCAATCGGAAAGACAAGTTTCGAACTTGACGTCATCACCTAAAATCGAAGCTTTTGCCAGAAGTAGATGTTTGTCCCCGCATCTTCTGAAAACTCAAACATTTTTGAATCAAGTAATCCTTTGTTAAAAAGTATACAAAAAACGAATATACTGTCACACTCCCTTTGCGGCGGGGGAATTTCCTAAAATACGATGCAGTAACTTGTTTAACCAAAAACCGCGCGAATTCAAGACGATTAGACAGTGCAAAACGAAGTCAACTGTTTTAAGCACTTGTAAATCTCAACGGAACAAATTTAAGCTGGGTTTAGTACCTTTCAGAAATAAGAAATTAAGCTCTAAATCCGATGGAAGGAGCGAAATCTGCAGATTCCGAAACAGCCGAAATGCTTTCAAGGAAAATCCCTTTTATGATCTATACTGTTCTAAAAGTATGAAGGCGTTGCACAGGAGTCAGTAAAATTCTTGACCTGGACAAGACCACGGCTTCGCAGGTCATGTATGTGTACGACTGGTGAATTGAGCCAGTTCGCATTTCAACTCTAGGTTATTCAAACCGGCTGTCAAACACCGCTAGTGTGTGCGACTAAATCGTCACTCTTCCTAAGCTCACCATCATAGTTGAGTGTTCTTTCGTATGTTTGTATTGTTTTCGCGTCTAACATTATAGTCGTCACATTTCAGAAAAGTCCGACATACTGGCATTTGTTCCGTTCAAAAACCGCTTAATGCTCCACTGTAAAGATGCTTCCGGTACACTAAGCACTAAGGAAACACTAACCTTATTGCGTACAGTCTGCGTTTTTTACTGACTTGAACTATGGTATTAAATATTCCTTTGTCTGCACATAGCTACCTGGAATCGAGTTCAAACTAATCAGCCAAGGCATGTGCTTTTCTCAGACCAGGCACACAACAGAGATTCTGCAACATACCATTCTTTCCAGTTCGCTTACGCTCGTGTCGTTCGAATCTCCATCAGCTGAGGCTTGCAAACTTTTCGCATCCGTAGCTATGCCTCCTCCAATTTTTTCATTTTTCTGCAAACGGTTAGGATCCTCTTCCTTGTCTACGCTGTCAGGCCGTCACTTCAACTACCATGTGCTAAGAAGTGTTCCCCGTCTAACTGCCCACTCACGTGCACCTCACGTACTTCCGAGAGCGCAGGTCACAATAAAATGCGTGCAATGAATATGATCCGGCTGACTCATTCTGACCTCAGTCCTCACAGCAGCATCATGTAAGCAATCTGAAGACAACGGATTCCGTGATGATTTTTGAATATACGTTGACCCAGACACTTTGTCCCAGTATACTACATTCCTACGCTTCCTACATTCAGGTAGGAAAATGGTGGCACAATAACAATGAAAATTTGGGTCGATAGGCTCTGACAGCACAAGATAACTGGAGGATAAATTGAGTTCTTCAGAAATTCTAGTTTTCCGGGCCATAGATATTTGATGAGTTCTCATATCAACTAATAAGTAGTGATAATAATCGCCTAGCTGTGGCACCCTTTTGGCACCTAACTGCATGCCACCCGAAGGAATCACGAGGGCTTAGATACTACCAGTTTGCCGAAGCCTAGATAGCAGCAGTCGAAATGCCGTGGTTAGGTTCGAACCACGGACCTTCCGTTTAGTAGCTTTGCGCTCGAGTTCTTTCCAGAGCAAGGAAGCTGGCCTTCCATTTTGAGGCTAGCGCTTTGTTTCTGGACTTCAAAATAGACGGCAAAAAGCAATTCTACTTTTTTAGCACGTACAAATCCAACTGGTTGTTTATTTCATATTTAACTGGGTTGTCGATCACCTTTAAACCATAATGCTCAAATGAAGCAGATAGACCTAAACTAAACTGGTGAATTTTGGGCGCTCAAAAGGTGAAAAGAAGTGAAGAAAAATGGTCTTCCTGAGGTGACATCCATTATGCTTTATCTGACTGATCGTGAATCCGTCAGCAAACCGATGGCTAAAAAGCCCCTGGTACTTAATGAACACTCTGCGTAGCCGAAAGTTTGTGAGAGTTGAATTACTGCAACTTGTTATGGCTTTTCGAGTATTAACTGTGCTGTCGAATTTAAGAATTCTCGGCAAATGGGTTATATCCTGTCGCTCAATCAAACCTTAGGTCCATCGGCTGTTTGTGCGCACACAAAAACTGGTAAAGCTCACGGGACCGGGGAGGTCACCCAAACTGAGGTCGACTGATATCCGGTGTGACGCCAACGCCCTTATCACCGGTCGTCGCTTTCTGAGGTCACCAGCATCCCATTAGTCCCAGCGATTAAATGAAATTAGCCTAACGTGTTCGCTCACCATGATACATCTGACGGAAAACACACGCTGTCGGTTTCCGAGCCTATTTGCTGTACAGTTTGCAAGTAGAACATGACTCTCGATAAGTTTCCCGAGAATTCTAAGCTACTTTATATTGAATATCAATCATAATGCATGTTCCCATATGTTCATCTGGATGCTTTCCAATGAAGACCAAGTGCAATTCATTTCCCGAAGTGTTCCAGTATTCCGTCAGTGAACGGAAGTTTCCGAAAGTAACTCTCAATGTCCTAGAAAATTCACCCTCGAAGGGTTACCATACTTTTATCCTAGGATAACAAACTAGCTTCTCGGTTAAAGGATCATACGTCTTCACATCTGGCCGAGCGCTACAGATCACGCGGTTTGGTGGTATTCACTGCGGACGCTTCTGCCAATTTGATCAGAAGAAGATTAAGGAAAATAGGTTTCTGAGGCTTGGTCACACTGTACACTGTACCAGCCATTGTCTACTCAGAAACAGCAAATGGTCTGAAAACTGTTCACTGTAACAGATGGGGTGAAAATTCAAGTACACTAATTTTCCTTCGGAAATCTCGAGAAAGAGAAACCCTTACAATGGTGAACGAACCCTACCGGTTCTATTCTTCTCTCCTAGTGGAGGAACGTTTGACCTGAAATAATTTACTGCAAACTGCCGACTACGGGTCGCGTTGGTCTCCCACGCTGTGGGATTAAGAGTAACAGCCACGTTGACCTAATAAGGAGGGTGTGATAATATCTGGGTCTGTACTAGGCTTTATTCAGCAACGAACTTCAGGACGCAGCAGAATACAATCCTCAGCGCACCGATCTTCTAGATCAGGAATGATGGCACGCTAAACGCCGAGTTCGACCAACAGACGAACGACCGCCTGATCAACAGTCAATTAACCAGTTAAACTGAGTTGCCAGTGTTCTGACACATTACCATATCAAAGAGAGTAGCGTTGGAAGACTTAACATTTTTATCGTGCAAACTACGGTGACATGTACACTGTGCGCATGGGCAAAAAAGGTGAGTTGTGCGATCCGACAGATTATTCCCAAAAACCTGACCCCATAAGCCTTCAGATTGTGTTAGTTTCCCGTTACCCACACGGAGTTCTGTTCGATACTGCAATTTATGACAGTCTGAGTCGGACAAGTCTGAGCAGCTGTAACATTTGAAGATACAACTTGGTTTTTTTCGGAGCGCTTAGTGGCGTGGAGTACACTGCTCACCAAACTGAGTAGCTGACTGGCGGAAGTCCATTGTCTGCGACATTACAGTTCCGTTTGAAGGCTTCATGATGCCGAGATGAAATTACAATTACCGCAGTGATCGGGCATGCTTCTGTTCCCAATGGCTAGTTCAATACTCCATTCCTCCAACCAACCATTCAGGATCTTACCACTGTCTGTTCTTTTCCACTTTCGCAGTCTTCGACATATAACTTGTAAAAATCCTGCTATTGGCCCTCTTCGTGATAACTAGACTCACTCGTTTCCCCTGAAACGCACCGTAACGCAGAAATGTTGCTGTTTCCTAACACAGCCCAAACACAAATCGCCAAACATTCACCAGTTACCTTAACGTTGCGATGACAACAGAGTTGCTTGCTTGTGCCGTACCATGCCGCGCCGATAGTATTGAGTGCGTGGAGATGTTCAGCGAGGCCACGTGATAAGAGATCATATCCATTTTTCTTAACTGAAACTTCAAACTACTGGGTTCTAATGGCCGTATGGCTGACGACAGGACAAGTTATTTTGTGAGAACTGGATTACACAGCGGTCTCTGATTCCCATGTTCATCACATCCATACCGATAGTTTGTAGTTGACTGGCTATTAGCCTGTTGATCACGTCCTATGATTTTTCTGGTTTTGAGTACACGGTCACTCATACGGCCTTTCTCGTTTCTAATACGGAGGTCTCTTTTGTTCAGAGGTTTTTCTAGAATGGACTGCTTCGGTAAAGAAGAATATCAAGCATTCAGTTTTTTAACTGCTCCGAGTTTTCTGGCGGACAGCCCAATTTAGCTCCACCCTCAACGCAACATGTTTATAAGAGCAGTCTAAAATTTTAGGCGTCTGGTTGTTGTACTCATCAAAAATACAACAGTTTAGCCTGTAAATGACGGGTAAAGCTGTGGTGAACCGGCCCAACCAAGACCCTCTAGGTACATCCAGTGCAATTTACCACATGAAAACGTCTGCACGTTCACGTTTTTGGTGAACAGCGTCTGTACGAAACAGTTAAATCGAGGTTTATAGCGTTTAGATATGACTGAGTAATCAAGAACACAAGTCCTGGATATAGTTGTGCTTGTTTTGGGCACACGGTTGGTCAAGAAATCCAAAATCCCTGTAGAGAAAAGTTCCCGTATGTGAAAATAATATTGTCTGATCCGGTGGCTTTCCCTCTGACGGAGGATCAGTGTAATGGAATGATGCAACACATGTTGAGAGTATGGGTTACGCTGGACCTCGTTTTTTGTTGTTGCGTTACGGACGACAAACGAAATGAAGGCACTCCAGACTCAAGAGTAACAGACCATCACGATCCCTTTCACCTCCCAGTTTTGTCACTACTCTCCGCAAACTGATGTGATTTGATCCTGTGTGCAATAGGAAGGTTTTACCTAAGTTAACTGGTGCTTGGAGAATGCAAAATACCAACGCAATGTGGCCACTGCTACGTCATGCCAAACAAATTAGAAACTTCCAAATCCCCGAAATTCTACCCAACAGTTTGATATCGCCATGAAACCATGCAATTTGGAACTTCTAAAACTGTGTAGGTACGCAAAAGCTACTGTCTTTCAACATGTGCCATCACAACTTTCAGGGAAGTTGCATAAACGCTCCGTCAGATTTTCGTAGAATGAAGGACTAGTCAAGAATTGAACCTCGTTTGCTAAATCACCTTATTTTGGCAATCTGAACAAAGCTAATGCAATTCAGAAGTTCCTTGCTTTGCGATCACCCTAGGATTTCGCCGATGCTCAATACCAAATTCGTCGTTCAACGATAGGCCTAATAACACCGAAAATCTTTATTTGAGGTGGCCAGCAATATGAACCACATGCATTCTGATCGGTATTTACACTTAAATCCTTTCTATGAGAAAACTGAACTGTGCGGTTTCACCCATAATTTGACAAAAAGTGATTGGATATAACATAAAGGATGTTAGATAAATAAGACGGACTTCATCTACTATATCACTAGAAATTCTACGCAACTGAGTGTTAGATTTCCCGTTCCACGCGTTTTACGGGAGATTAATTTGGTGCCTAGACAGTGATTTCTGCAATTAGTTTCATAGAATCTAAGGAGGCTCAATCTGTTGGTCAGTTAGCGCATAAATTAGATATCCACTACCAGCAACTTCGGTGGCCCGGTCATGTACTGCGCATAGCGAATCCCCATCTACCGAGAAAAGTATTGCTCTTCGTGCCCCATTCTGAATGGCGCAAACCTCAAAGTGGACAACGTATGCCTTGGCAGAAGGATGTGGAAGGGATTGCGAAGAGTTTAGATGTTGTTATTGTGGCTCATCTTCCAGAATGAGGTCTTCGAGACCTTCTCACCCTTGGTTGAAGACATCGCAAGAAATGGCGGTCAGTCGAGGTCCGTGGCGTTCGTACTGCCAGTTTCTTTCCAGATTGTCTGATTGAGTGCTTGGAGCTGTAGGCTGTAGCTGTAGAATTCTTGCAGTCGATCAATGCCAGGTCCTTCCCCCACCCGCTCTTTACTCTTTTTTTCATTCTAATGCTTTAAATATAATTATATAGACTTTGTGGTTGTACGTCAATGAGATTGATATTGGTGATATTGATGTTGCTACTCATGATGATGCTACGGACGTTGATACTGATATTTCTGTCTCTGATGACGAACATGTGTTTTGAGGCAGCTATGGGGGTTGTATGTTATATTCAAGTTAAAATACAGGCAGTACATAAAATACATGTAAGCCTATTATCTCCAGTATCTTGTTCAAGTACGTTTGTCGAAATGTTTCGTAACTGGATAGTCAATAGTGTATATTTGCCTCTTAAGTTTACGTGTTTCTGACTAGTAGCAGTGGGGAGTAATGAACAAGTGTGCGGGGGGGGGTGATCCCTATAGATTTGTTGGGTATTTTCAGCTTTAACGGAAAGCAAATGGTGTTACCAGCATCCCAAAACTATTCTATTCTATTTGCACATTGCGTGAGTATCGATAGTCCAAAGCATTCTACGATCGGCTTCTCCGGAACTCATTTGGCTTATAACGAAGTGGCCTACGATCAGTTGGCTTTTATATGGTTGACGTCGGTGGATTGGATAGGTATCATAGTTTTCGTAGGTCAGAGTCTGTGATTCCAAGCATTAGAAGCCCTGTAATACATTGAGAGTTTATAATACTATTATCTGGAAAGTCTCCACCTCTTGCTGTAGTACGACCAGTTTCCCCCACATTAGACTTAAAAAAGAGCAGATCAGAACACTGGGAAACGAGTGCTGTTTGCGTGTCTGGGGGACAAATTCACCCGTGGTTTAGAGAAGACCCGCCACGGAAATCTACGCATGGTGATACTTGTTCACCGATTACTTGGGTGAAGTCAACTATAAACCTGTTTCATTCAAGCAATGCTCTTTTCATGACGTGATATCTCATTTTAGCCTGTATTACAAGGGAAGTACTAAAATCGTGGCTCTTTACTCATACTAACCAGTGCACTAATTCCATTACGCATAAATTACACTCTCTCGAATTAACTGAATTGAACACTTTAAAAACCTTACTGATACTAAGTCGACTTCTTCTATATTGGTACGGAAGATCCACTCAGATAACCAGTATGGTATGATTCGCCGGCTGCAAAATCCCCCGAAAAAGGAAAACACGTACATTTCTGCTTCCCATGTACATTCCAGTGATTTGCTCTGGCATGCAACTGGCTTGCTTCACACAAGTACGACACCACAAGAGTACCGGCCGGGTTACCTGCCACTCCTAACTAGGTTTTGTCAACGAAAGCGGTTTTATGACTAATTTTTCAGTGAGTGTTCCCTTGGCTTTTGAATCGGGGTTTAATTCTAAGTATCACCCCACCAGTGAATCGGGACGTTTTTCAACTGATAGAGTCAAGTCAGTGGCTGATGTTGTATTCAGGGCAGTTTGGTTGCAATTGTTTCGTCACCGACCGACGTGACATCGTCATTTAGTAATCGTCCCGCTTGCGTCGGTGTGTGGGAATTCAGCGGCTTGTGCTTATCCAGCTCAGCCAACACAGCCATCTGTAAAAAATCATCTACCAGTGTTCTTCTCGATAAAATCAAATAACTTGAGTGCCGTGTTCCAATTATCCAAGGGAGTATACTTGTCAGTGAACACTACGAAACGGACTGTTGTTTTCCAATCCAAAGTCTAATCCGAGGATTATCCTATTTGGCCCCTCGGACAGAGGTGACCCTTGGGGACCGATTAAAAATACTAGTTACCCAACAAGCATTAACTCAAATTTCCCAGTGATGCAGTTCGTGCGTATGTTTCGCAAATTTTCCATGGGATTGATTGCCCCAAAATTCCGGTTTCTGCGAACTGTCTGCAGGCCGCCAAGTATCTTACCATTTTTATCTTGATTTCCCTCTTCAGTTTTTCTTATCACTCATGAAACCCCTCACATAATTCATGGACCCTTGCTTTGCGTCTGAAAGCTTGATTTATTTGTCGACCTCGGAAACATCTATTCCATAAACCAGGCAAATAATCAGCTCCTGTTATCCGACCGCATGCTAAACTCATCCAAAAATAAAATGGCCTTCACTCTGAGGCTAGTCACATGTCTGGTTGTAACTTATTTACAGTTAGAAGTGTATGAGCAATCTTGAGCTCATATTCCCCGTTTTATGATACCTTGAGATATAATTTCGGGAAGCAGACGAGTGAAGATCAATAATCCAACAGCAGATACCGTGAATTGAGCATTCAATAAAGTCACGTATTCCAAGGGAAAGCTGAGGCTATTCTGCAGTTAGCCTTTTTTAAACTACATATTCTTCGCCAATATCGGTCACTCCTAATAGGAATTCCCCTTTGGAATGTAGTCAGTGTACTTTCGAGTAGAGTGTAAACTGTCTCTAGTGCATTAATAACCAGAAAGCTGCCCCTCAATCCCATTATCTGTCTAATCTTCAAAGTAGAGGATGTCGCATGGACGCTTGTGGCCACTTTGATCCTACAGGTACACCAAATTAAGAAACAAAACTGTCAAGCATCCTGGCCTGTTAAGATGGAAGAGCTTGGATTTCATATGGCGTGTAATCACAACGTACGGACACATTTGACTCTTTCAGTCCGCAATTCACAAATCATACTCACCGGACGAAGTGAGGAAAATTACAATTGGATTTCGCTAAGCGTAGAAGAGAACTAGCCAGTCTGGTTGAAGTGCTAGAAGATAATAGTTGGCCATCGAACTCTAGCAGCTGGGACGTTTCTAAGACCAGACTCACTCATGAATGGTAAATGGGTGGCCTTAGGGGGTACACTTCATAACCTTCGTGCCCCTGATATCTGCTTTCGAACTTATAGCACACTGATGTCTCGCTGAAAAATCCACTGCTACCAGACAGCACATAAACGGTATATGCAAAAGCGTATAGCGCAGAACTTCAGGCAGAATGATTCGAAAGAACGACAGGCTTCAGTTACGAATACTCTAACACCCCAGATCGTCACCACCATTGTCATCATTGTTATTGACAGCGTGACCTCAGCGTTAAACACTAATGCTTCGTTGCGGTACAACCATGATTTATTTGAAAGCCTTAATGTAAAGAAAAGAATAAAAGTGGACGGGGAAGGGACTTAGTGTTAGCCTAACACAATCATTCCGAGGTGCCTTCACCTCCAGATACTCATTCATGCGATCTGGATAGAAACTAACAACCAGAACGCCATTGAATTCGATTAGCAGCCATATCTTGCAGCGTCTCCAACCAGGCAGTGGAGATCACGCGGTCCTTATCCTGGAAGGCGATTCGCACCGATAATACCCAGAAGTTTCGTAATCTCCTTCGTATCCCCGAACCAGGTCAAAGGTTGGCCACCACTCTGCCTCTGCCACTCTGAATTGGGCACGGAAAAGAGCACTCTCTTCGGCAACCGATGGTTCGGCCTGCGCAATACATGGCATAACGGACGCAGCTTCTTCGATGGAAGTCTCCTTTGTACAACCGAACGTTTGTTTTCCAATTGCCTCGTTACGGATTCTCCGACGCCAACCTTCACGAGCTATGGTTCTGAGACGAACGTTGTTGAAGACCTGAAGACGTCTCAGTTCCGCTGCTCGAACAGGCCAAGTCTCACAGCCGTACAACAACACAGCCCGTACTGCAGCTTGATACACACATCCCTTGAGAATCAGAATTACACCGCTTTGAAACCATAGATGTTTCAAATTAGCGGACGCGACTCGAGCCTTGCAGATTCCTGCACTGACCTCATCTGTCACAACACATTCGAGACTGATACAACTTCCAAGATACGTAAAACGCTCTGCAACTTCGAGTGTCTCTCCCTGGATTGTAAGTGGCGTGTCCAGTGACTGTATGTCCACTAGCATGACCTTACACTTTATGGCTGCAAAGCGCATGCTAAAGGACGAGATGACCTTGGTCAGTTCATCCGTCCCCCTTGATTCGTCCTTCCACATACTCTCTATAGGTCCACACATTATCATTCTAACAGTCCACTAGGAATGGCAGCCACTACACGCAGAGACATTCGAACGTTCTCATTCACGCTTGACCTAACCAATAGATATGTGGACCGTTAAGTCCACCGTGAAGCACTTAATTTCAACGCTTGATTGTGGTTTGGAAAACCCTGTAGCAATAGTGTGCAATAAATTACCGAATCACATTGAAGACTGTAGTTCGCACATTAATACAGTGTCAGTTCGGTGACTGTATTGGCTAGACGGCAAAGGTTAATAAGTCGAAGACGACGATGTTGCGTCTTGCATGTTACATTTCAGCAGGAGTAGAGTTTCTGGTGCTTAGCACTGATTTCGAAATGATCAGGTTGTCCTCCTTGTCTCAAGCTGATGTAGAACTCTAGGGATGTGCCATTCTTTGTAAGCAATTCCAAGCTTCCGTGACTTCAACTATGACTCTGTCGCCGCACTAAGCTGGAAATCGCGAACTAAGAACCCAGATTGTGTTAGAACGCTGTAAGGAGTTATTAGAGTGAATTAGCAGAAACATATCGCTTCAAAATCATACAACTAAAAGGTAATATGGTGAAACTTCATGTTATTTTGGTTTCACTTTTATTTCATGTGCATTGCATTTCTTTCTAGGGATACGCCATCACATTCTTGTTTGTTTTATGATAGTACCTATTGATGACAGTTTACTTCATCCAATCTTCTAGGACGGTAGAAGTCCTGAAATACGTGACTGTTATAACAGCTGTAGCTATAATTGCTCGCATGGTTGCGCTGACGGATAAAACATAGACTATTCGCCCATTTTCGCAGGTGTAAATAAAAGTATTCTCCTTTGTTTCCTCATTTCAATTCTCCAGTTATCTGCAGTCGCAACCGCGGAAATTGGAGGTGGTCACGAGTTGGTTCTACTGCATCGATGTGAAAATAGGTGGAACAGTCAGTCCTTTGATGGCAGATACCGGTACCGCCACAAAAATGCCTACGTGACCAGTGATCCGGTCGTGCATCTGGATCCAGTTAGCATGCATGTGAAACACACATGGGGTGCTAATCAGTTCGTTTTACCCCATGGGATTCGAGTAATTCATAATACAAAATCCGGAGCGCCAGAGGCTGTATTTATCACCGACGTGGCACTTCACCAAGTTTTCAAGTTCAACTGGGGTCAGTGGGACGAACCAGCAATAGTTTGGGGAACAGCTTTTGAGCCTGGTTCTTCGCCCAGGCACTTTTGTCAGCCCGCCGATGTAGATGTTTCCAGTTCGGTAAGTTTATTTCCATATATTACCTACTCTACTGGCACGTATTGAATCACAGTGTAGAGTGTCAGCTATGAACCATGGTTCCAGTTGCTGGAAATAACGTGAATTTTAAAACTCCTGACGCGCAACCGTTAGATTTACCATCTGTTTTTGAAGACCTACTAGGTTAAAATCGAATTGCGAGTGCTTAGTATGTGACTGAAAGCTCAAGAGGAGAACAATTTTATTTGGAAGTGCTCTTGGCGTTTTAAGCAAAGTTTACAATCTGGAATGTATCAACGAAGTATGACAGCCTATGTTAGATGAGACCTGAATTAAAATATTATTTTTAAATGTAAAAACAAGTTATTATCGGTGGTTCAGTGGTCAGAACTCGAATTTTTCGACCGGAAGGTCTGTAGTTCGAACCCGACCTCTCCCACTCGACTCCCCCTGTCTAGGCTTGGGCAACCTGGCAGTATCCCAGCCCTCGTGCTTCATTCGGGTACAGTAGCAGCTAGGCACCGAAAGGGTGTTACAACTGAACGACCACTACTACTAATAGAAGGTATTTCAATCAAGTTTAGCATGTCTGTTGCTCTGTGGGCATCAAATTGACCTTCCTAACCTTGAAAAAGAAACAAGCAAGTCACTTCGTAAAAACATTCTACGGTTAATGGTAAGTCGCGGATGTGCCTTTCTGTCATGTTTCAGAATCACTCACGTAGCTCACCGGTCCAACTTTAACACGCTGTCATGTACAATGCTCCCACTATTGCGGCTGTTATTGTTATAACTCATTGTTCCAGCAGGATTATAATCAATCATATCATTCCGTCTCGTGCCTGCTTGTGCTTTCCATCACTCTGTTACATGAGCTTTAAAAAGGGCAACTCGAAACGGCACGTCCATTCGAAGCTGCTGTGCAGCGTGTTAAAAATTCATAACGTTTTCCATTGTTGCATAAAGTGGAGAAATGAAGGCCAAAAATTCTTCCCAATCCATCAACACAACCCTCGTAAACGTCCTTTCTCTCAGCCCCGTACGGCATAGGCAAGCCTCTCGCTCTTCCTGTTCATGAATCCGTTCTACTTCTCTGATTTCCAGGGTGAAATCTTCATTGCAGACGGGTATTGCAATTCGCGTATTGTAAAGTTTGCGGCCAACGGCACTTACCTTTCTGATTGGTCTACTTTGGAACACAAAGCACCCGATCGTTCTTCAACGATTCGTACACTATCACCACGATACCGTCTTCAAGTTCGTGAAGAGACTCAAGACATGGACATTGACGATGGCAGCATGATCGTACACAGTTTGACCATGATCCCACCGGAAGCGAACGCACTGGAACAAGTGTGTGCAGCAAACAGAGAGCGGGCAGAAATTGTTTGTTTCACAACAGCCGGAGAAGAAGTAGCGCGGTATGGGGGTTCCGGTCTGCTGCCGAAGATTTATGCAATTGCTTATTCCCAAAGGCACAGGTGAGCTCAACGTTTTAGAATGGCACCAGTGGCAGATCCACGCAAGTTTTTGTGTTTGCTGAACTGGTAGTAGTGAATCTGAAGTATCCATCATCCGCATTATGTTGACTTATGACATGCTAATGTGCGGAGATTTCGCCCTGTAAGTGAAACCAATCTATGCTGGAAAGCCGAGAAGCACTGCACAATTGTTTCATTCTTATTGGGAATCATCATCAGTAGGCACCTCACGAAACTCCATGGAGTTTCGAACCCGTGACCTTCTTTCGACCATGAGCGGCTGATCAATAGTGTGATTAGCTCGCACTTCAGCGCTTCTCGGTGCTTCTCGACTTTTCAGCACAACATGAGCTTCACTTACAGGACAAAACCTTCATTGACCTTAAACTTTAAACGAAACGGTCACAGGAAACACCAAAGAAAAGGTACGCATACTAGAACCAGGAGTTCAGTAAACCCAAAAATTGATGTGCAGTGGGAAATATCTATGCACGTTCCACACACTAAAACGCAAACACAAACGAAGAACTACCAGCACATCTCGCCTATCGGACAGGTGCTCTCCTCACTGCCGTATGCTTAATCCGTTTCCTGCCAAAGCAGTTTTATTTCACCAAACTTCTGCTCAAAGGAGTGACAAGACTGAAACTGGTGTATAAATTTTACAGCGGCTCAGAGCTTAAGGGACTGTTCTTTAAAGTTAAGAAGAAATTCCCATATAGTGTGAATTGAATGAGCTTCTTATTCAGAAAAGTGCGAAACTTTTTGTTCACCCAATTCCTAGTCATTTCAGTTAGCCCAGGTCAACTTCAGCCCACTCCACCTCCTCAAATGCGGAGATTATTTTCCATCGGTCTTACCATGAGTACTTCGTAACCTCTGCCACAAGGCTGATAAGCATTGTACTGCTGTACGCAGTTGGATTTGGTTCCCGTAGAGGGTGGTAACCAAAATTAGAAGGAAGCGCAAACTGTCCATCAGAATATTTCGGGTGTTGCGACCTTGATGAGGAAACGTTTCATGGTGAGTATGATTCACAGCTTAGCTGAAAAGGTGAACTATCTGATTATTTATCTCTACAGTGGTCGATTGTTTGTAACAGTAGGGGAGTTGTAACCAGGTCTCAAAAAGTTCAGCCACATAGTATCTAATCTGGGATCACTGACTTCACCAAGTGCACTAGTGCGGTCGGCGAACACAGTATATTGCGTTCAACAGTTGAACATCTTTTGAAATCAGGCTAGCCACGTCCACATCACTAGTCGGGCAACGGAATATGTATCTTTTCTGAGGGTCTAACATGTGGTTCGCTCATCCATATGATGGCTCAACTGGTTAGAGCGCAAATTTACTGACCGGAAGGTCGGTGGTTCGAACCTGACCTCTGCATCTCGACTTTCCCTGTCTAGGCTTGGGCAACCTAGCAGTATCTCAGCCCTCGTGCTTCCTTCAGGTGCTTCCTTCATCCATGCGACCAAGTAATACACTAATAAGTAGTATGATTTCACAATGGATCTTATATGCATCGATACTTTTTTTATCAGTTCAAATTGAGAGGGATGTTGCCTTCGCTATGATTATCACCGTTCATATTTGCAGTTCACTTGTGTCTGCCGATCAACCCCTCTGCACAGCCTTTCTTATTCTTCAACTCCTTGTCCTTCAAAAGTGCTCAGTTTGCTAGATTCTTGATGGTGACACGTGGCTAGGAGTCTAAATGTTGCAATGTCGCTATCATATTTATATATATGTGATATTTCAAACCATACGTTTCGTAATCCATGGTGTGTTCCCACTCGTATTGTGATAATACTTTGGCGAGGATTTTCGTGTCCCGATAGGTACAATGTAAGTGGAATAATAGGCTGATAATGTAAATTATTTTGAATGTACATAAATCTGAGCCCTTAGAAAAGAAAACATCAATGAATCATGTGCAATGCCGATCAGTGGATTGTAGTTTTATGGGAATTTTCACAGCTTTCAGTTTGACAGTTTTGCTGAAGAATTTATGCCTAGGGGATTTGATACCGAGCTTCAGATTTGACAATGGGGCAGCCCTTACGAACAACTTCAGCAACCACTTGTCACCTCTGTGTAAGCCAGTTTGAAACCGTGTGAAGCTCTTGACAGAGTTCGGGGAATTTCGCGATTTTTCAGAGATATTTCATCAAGCTCCACTGAACTGACAAAACTTACATGCACATTCAGTTTCCATCGTATTTTTTGATGGTTTCGGTGTAGAAACCTATGCTTACATTCTCTGAATAGCATATTATGATCAGCCGAAGAAAGCCGTAACATTGTACACGTGACTTTAGTTTGTGGCAGTTCACTGATTCACCGAACCCCGTCAAAGGACGAGTCGAAACAGATTCGATGCGTGTAAAAGGCCGCCAATACGACCGAGTTTGTCACAATGTGGTTGATTGCTGTGAACCTTAAGATTTTTCCATCCAACTATAATCTTGACCATTGTCCGATGTTACGATGGTTACTGGCCACATTTATATACCAGTCATAAGGAGAAGTGTGAAAAAATACATTTCAGCAACCTTCAGTGTACAAAATTTGTGTGCAGAATTCAATACTGTGGTTACTCAATAGTCTACATCGGAGATAGTGCAGATTATTGGGGTACCAACCAAGGGACACAAATGACAAGCTCGGGCTGCTCCACGGAAATCTCGGTAGCTCCTAAAGTTATATGAGGTCTTGGACACTTATCTGTGTAACCTAATAGGTAGACATTGCACAGACGTTCAAAAGTCTCGGCTTTTTAATGGGGCTTGAATTCACCAAAAAGCGTACTTGCACTGAGACCTCTGCTACTGATCTACTCCCCCATCTCATCAAATATGCTGAAATGAACACGTGCCAACCACTCTTTCGGCAGTGACATCCTCACCAGCCTGTCGAGGCACTCACGTGAGACACCTCGAGGGTGAATTCACCGCCTGTTTTATCTTACCTATCCCGGTCGCTTTGACCACACTTTGTACTCACCTCAATAGCTTAAAAAAACAGTGGAAGAAGATGAAATAGTTTGTGCTTTAGGTTCCTTTGTCTTAGTCACTTACATTTTACCATCATTTACGAGGGATGTTGCACCTTGGCAGTTAATTGGTGAACTGAATCGGGTCATCCCCTGTCGCCCGTAAGCGTGTGGCTACTCAGTCAACTAAACCCATACACTAGAGTAACGCATCGCTGAGTTGAACAACAATGAGGCCTGCTGGTATCACACTCTCACCACTTATCTGCGATCAGCATCACGCTGAACATAATCCACCCCATTCACCAGCCCAGCATAAAAAGACTTAAGAGTTCGGTCTATCTGTGTGATCGCTCGCGATCGCCAGCGACCAGCCAACAATAGAGATTTGCTGCAGGAATGGAGGAGGAATCTGGAGGTTAAAGGTACGGGCTATTTTCACAGATGCAGCCAAAATTCACGGGTTATTTGCAGTATACTGAACCGTGAAAGAGCAGCATATCGTGATGCCAGAATATGTACATTTTCCTGTTTATCACTTTCACCGCAGTCATCACCCTTTCATATCGTCACCACGCAGAGAAGCATTCATCTTTTTGAGATATTTTCGTGATCCATTCGCTTCCCCTGATAATTGTGTGTCAAGGTTTTGGTCACGCCAAATTTTACTAGTGGAGAGACCACTAAAAATACTTGTAACTACCACTAGAGGGCGGAGAAACAGTCTACATTGTTCCAGACAAATGTGATGTGGGAATCACGCTTGGGATTTCCTAGTGGAACTTTATATCAAAATGATTTTCACACACACCTAAAGCAAATGATAGAGGTTGTTTAGACGCAACCCACTACTCATAAGATTTATGAAAACTCTTCGACAGCCGACGACTGGTTTCGGCCTTCTTTGGGCTCATCAGTAGGCGCAGTCCCCGAGTTTCTGGCAGCCTTTTGTTCTACTTGAACACGAATTTGGTTTCGGCAGTTGACTCAATTTAATCCAGCTAAATCTCTCGGTTATAATGGCCCGTCCCAGCTAGAAGCGGTAGAAACAATCTACATGGTTCCGGACGAAGGTGTCGTTGCGGGAGTCAAGCTTGGGATTGGGTGGAATTTTGCACCACAGTGGTTTTCACACACTCCAAAAGCATATGATAGATGCTTTCCACCAATGTGTTCTATGTATTGATTGCTATAAGCAGGGTTAAAATTGGTCAGAAAGTAATTTAGTCTTGTAACTGCTTTGCAAGGTTTCAACGAGTGACTGCAAACCTTATACGTGGTTAAGAGTTGATTATGAGCATGTTTACCAGGAAATTTCTGGTTGAGTCAAGCTGTTCTCTGAGCTAAACTGAGTTCTTGTTAACTATGGAAAATTTCATTACGTTGTGGTGATATGTCAAGGAGAGAGTGCTGTTAATACTTACTTGGCCGAAACAACTGATCGCATGATACGGTGAACACAACCATAAAAGTTTTGCGGGTGTGCTTCTTTAGCAATATCCGTATTTCTTACTCGGTCAGCATGACACTGACTTTGATGCAGCACAACGGGAAACGTTTTTTCCCTGACAGTCCCACAGTTTCCGTCAGCTCGACTAAATACTGTTCCGTTCTCCAAATTCACTATAAGGACATCTTCCTCTTCATCTGTGCTTATCAAATCAATGGTAGCGCGCTCAAAAGCAGGCCTCAGGACAGCGACTGATGCTGCTGTTGCTGACGCCGATGCTACTGCTGATGATGATTGTCATCATCACCGTCATCATCACCATGGGGAGGAAGAGTGGGGGGTTCTACTTGGCTTGCTTGATGGCTTAATACCAGTTTGACGGACGCGCCTACCAAAACTGCCGTTATGGCTGCGTTCTTATGCTTAACGTGGTTAAGACTGTTCTTAGAACACCATCTGATACTTGGAAAGCTGTGGACACCACGAAGTTAGATTTTCGTCCGTCCAAGTCAAATATGTCAAAGTTTTAAACATCTCGATTACTGAGATTTTGATGGCCAAGCGATTAACCTGTGTTGCACTTTGGATAATAATTCAGCAACACTTCGCGTTTGTTTTGCATCAAAACTGTCTGCATTTAACATTTTGTTCATGTTCAGACGGCTACTGATTAAAGTCAAAAATATTGGAAACAACTCAAATGCTAACGTCTCACTAAAGAGACCCCGGAGAAAGATAAGATTGTGATTTTTCGAACGAGAGATTTCATGTACATTCTGGGAATTAGGGAATAATTATTTTCGCTGTCAATCATAAACAAGTTTATCATTCGTCAGAGGAACAAAAATCATCATAACAGAAAAGATTAAACTGAACAAATTCGCGCATCTCATCAGCTGTTTATATTCATTCAGACTGGCATTCTCTGGGCCAACCTGAACAGGAAAATGCTTTAGTTTCATCGCATTTTGTCCGGTAAAGAATAAACGGACCTTCATACAAAAGTCTGTTTCCAGAACCAGAAAAATTGCTCCGATGAGACTTTAGAAAAAGATAACGAAAACATATCAGCCGTACTTCAGAATAACGGCTATCCTCGTAGTTTCATTAAAAAATACGGGAATACTTTTAAACGGAAGGAGAAACGAGGGGTGTCCCTAAAACAGCTTCTGTCACGCTACATTCCAAGGAAACCAGTATGATAAAGGGATGCGGTGGCGACCGAGTCAAACTCTCGCCAAAGTTTTCAACGCTGTGACTTTAGTTGTGCCCGACAGAACACCGTGGATGCTAACAAAAGCCAATCTGGATAAACCAAACTCTTACCTCATCTATCACATACCTTGCGGTAGCACGTACTTTTGAAGAACTGATGGACGGTTATGTACAAAGATTTTGGAGCACGTCCCAAAGAACTCGCAATCAATAGCTTCAGAGTTCTGTCTAGTGTAATCGCTCGCCACTTGCTGAATTGTAACGCGTGCAAAGAACCAAGACAGTTATTTAAAGTCAGGGCAACGACTGTCTATTGCGCTTCGCTGAAGCGGCGACAATTCGATGCTACAAACCCAACTTGTCTAAGCAACTGGAACTTGTGGCTAGCCTTGCCTTGACCTGGTAAGCCCGGTGTTTAAACATGTCTACGACTCTAGTACCTTTATTCAGCGTCTGATGACCTTTGCTTGTTGTAATGTTTTCACTGGCGTGTGTTTGTCCGTTAAATTATCTGTACGATATCCTGCCCCAACCGTAATTCTGGTTGTATGTAAACAGTTGACTAGATACGCGAAATAGCCTATTACGATACTTCTCCCTGCTGTCCTAAAATTCACAAAGGGAACTGGAAGCACAAAAGGTCCCTTTTTGTTGCAACAACTCGTCCGGAGGCCTTGGTTTAATGAATTTCGGAATGTGAGGTCTAATTGTAGCTCCCGCACGAGACAAATCTGAATGATAGTTTGATGGGTTTGGGGCTAATCGACTTGTGTTTGTAAATACAACCCAGTGTGCTATATTCCCAATCATCTAACCCTTGTTTCAGAGTCCTCTTTGCAGCAATAAATGCTGACGATAATATGGAACAACCCTATAAATCACATGGGGTTCTTCTGGATCCAATACGCCCGCACAGCCTTGAGCAGCTCTCCAGTCACCCAGAAATGCTGACTGGCTTGAAGGAATCTGGTGCGATTGTAGGTTTCTTCGCCATGCCTCAGATAGTACAACCGCATGCAATGACTATCACAACGAGTGGACGACACATATATGCAGTTGATTTGGCCTCATCGATTGCATTCAGTTTTGAGATTGCCACAAATGGAGGTGAGTGATTGTTGACACGAGCCCAACCAAACCTTACTTATGAGTGTGCCTGAAGTTACTTAACACCACTTAGTCTGCGTGTTCGATCAATTCACATTTCAATTCCTCATTTTCATGTCTTCGTTTGCTGTGTTTCTAAATAATTTTCGGTTTTGGTCTGGTGTGTGATTTTTCTGGTTCAGTAACCGTACAATTCATCCTGTTTTGCAGAAGCTATCAGCAACAGACGACGAATTCAAGGTACTAACCTAGTCTTTATTCAAACTACGTGTGAAGCTTTAAATTTCGAAAAAAACAATGGATATCACACTCGGATAGTTGGTATGGAAGAAGCTGGTTTCCAATGGTGAACATTTTTTACGTCTCTTCCTTAGACTTGGACAAACATGATATAATAACACTGAGAACCTGAAAACATCAACGATGGTGAATAAACTAACCTCGGTTGCCTTTCGTTGTAGATAGGTGAACGATATATTTGTTATATGTAGTGATACTGTTCATCTTGTTTTAGACAACTTTAAGAAATCATGCTTGGACAATCTATTAAAATATGAAGATGAACAGGGAAACATTCCAAGCTGAACCAAAAGGCACGTTCCGTAAACCACTTGCCTGGAGATTTTTAAAAAGGAGCTGGAATTCCTCACAAACCCGTTTAGCAAAAACGGATAGGGTCACACCTTCCTGAAGGATACAAAAAACCAATGCTTCCATAACAATTAGTCCGGAGTGTGGTAGAACATCGTGTTTGTCCGTCCCTTCCTTTCGAAGATGATCCAGCTAGTGAAAAGCCGGATGGATTACTCAGAAAAACATTTGAAAGGAACTTCTCTATGCAGCCCGTTCACATGTCCCCTTTATGAGGTGTCCACCGGTCAAACAATAAGTGAAAGACAGACTCTTCATCGGACCACATGGATGTGAATGCATCAATTCGTGTACCACTGTGGGCCTGACCTATATTGAGCTCCTCAGCTACCCGGTAGCGAAATTCGGATTTTTTCATGCCCTTCTGTTTACGTGCGACCTCCAATTTTATTTTCTATATTTTTGGATTGGACCACGGAACATCCTAAGCTTGCGTGTACTCCTCATCGTCCACGTTGCCGATGACCTCCCCAAAACTGGCAAATATTGTTCTGGTTGACACCAAAAAACAGAGAAAATCAATATCTCACTTGGAATCCCTCTTTATTGGGAATTTCTATTCTTGTTTACCACTCATATCAGCAAACAAAGACGCCTACAATAAATTAGAAATAGTGACACTCGACTCAAGCGAGTCGCAAATCTTGTAGCATTCTAATTTTTGTACAATTTTGGCAAGAATTCAAGCGTAATATTTCAGTTTTACCAATCAATGGTGGCGCAATAAGTACCTGAAACTGAGGGAACTGTGAGAATGTCACGAACGTACATCAATTTGATTGCTATACAGAACATTCAGTTTTATTTAGCTCAATCACAGGTAGGCCTTGTATGCGCTTACAGTAATTTACGGTTAGAGTTCGTTGGAAAATGTTACCATAGGAGGGGAAAAGAAAACTGGAACAAACCGCTGTATTTCAGACGTAAACGAAGCACAAGATGTTCCATTCAATGAGGGATTACAGTGTATGCGACTAGCTGTCAGCGTAGCTATTAAGTTGTACCACATTCTAGAGTGGTTCTAAGAAAATTGGTATCACACATCTGCAGTAGCAATATCATAAAAATGCCAGTCGTGGTAGCATATATGGACACGTACTGCAGTGAAGCTCAAGACGTGCAATCCATGATATGCGTGGTGTCTAGAAAACCCATACCGCATTTATGATCTATCACGAAACTGATCAGCTGATTACATTTTATCCGTAGCTTATGGGTGATAACCATGGTACATGATGTAAAATAAGAGAGCTCCTTCGCCTGTTCATCGCTCTCACTTCAGTGGAAGCGGCTACCACCCAGGCCAATATGATCCGTTACGCCCTTCGAAGGAGCCCAATACGACTAAACCGAGGTGCGACAAGCTAAACACATCCACCTCTTGCACAGCATATTTGCCGTCTGATTATCTGCGTTATCCACGTGATCTCGGAATTCGGCAACTTCGCAACCCATCACTTCATGAAGACAGGATGGAACTGCTTGCAAACCAGTCATTTGTAAATGGTAACTCAAGGACAAAACACTACCAGCCATCCACGCGTCATTTGTCGTTAAACTGGTGCATCATACAGCCATTTCGAGCGCGAATCCACAACTGACCCAGCCAACCAAACCCTAATGAGTCAACTCAGCGACTAATGACAGGGTGGCCGATGTTTTGCTTGCAAGCCCCATGGGCTTTTCCATGTATAGCCGTGACACCATGGTAGTGCGTTGCCGCCGTGCTGTCAATACTCAAGTTTCTGAGGTCAATGTGTTTTGACCTAACAAAGTACAAAGCTTCACCAGAGTTGGTTGCAGTCCGTTGCATTATATATATCCGTTATATTATGAAAAGTGGGAATAGTCATGAAATTTTCTGCAGATGTGTGCAAAACTATGGAGGTAGTTTCATTTGGAAGTGGCGGCACTCTAGTGTTAAAATGCAACAACAGCACTCACGAGTTTATCAGGTGACAGCAGACCGGAACATCGGATTTACACCACGCAGGCAAAGCATCGAACAAATCGAAAGTCATCTGCTAGATGTAGTCTGACGTCCTTACCAGTGTGTATCGTCCCAATAATTGACTACTGTCTTTGGGTTGAAAATACCCTAGAAAATTTCCAGAATCGCATATTATAACGATTTTTCCCCTATATCGGCACACGCCAATCAGATCTGTAATGGGGTTTAGAAGAATGCATTATGCCAGATTAAAGCGGATTAGGCAAAAAGGTCACATTGGGGGACGAGTAATCAATGACGTGATGAAGCCAACAGCTTCTGACTTGTTAAATTATTCATTGGAAATCTATGCATCTCTTCGCACCCCGTGCAGAGGCACCAAATCCAAATAAACAATACCTATCACTCTTACTTCTCGAGTGTGTATGATACAACTCTGTATTAAATATCTTCAGTTGTCGAGACTTTGAAGCGCTACCACAAGTTTCCAAGATATGCTTGTGGTCCTCATTTCTGCTGCAACAGAGGTAGTAGGAAATTGAATAATCCTTACAGTTCGGTGCCTGACCATAAAAATATTACTAACTGGTCGATTTTTTACGTGTCCACGATTCTGTGGCTTTGCACAAGCCGCCGCTTTCAAATTGACTGAACAACTTCCTACACTCAGCTTTCGCGCACATCTCGCATTGGTCGTAGAGAGTTCATTGACCGCCAAAATCCCTAATAGATACGAGACAATACTTCTCCATAAGTTCACTTGGCTGTGTAGCTTCTATTCTCAAGAGATCGTCTGTTATCACAATTTTGGTTGGCCGCATCTAGATAAAACACCAGAATAAGACATTCTGCATATCGGGGAACTCTTGTGTTGTGTCTTTTCGCACCTTTAACGATGAAGACGATAATGTAGAGATAATCCTCCTTTCATCTCTTAGAATAGCACAGCTGGTTGACCGCGCATTCTTGAGCTATTCAGCAACATTTGCATTTATCGCGAGGAAAAAATTGACCGTTCGGCTGTAGCACCCTTTCGGTGCCTAGCTGCCATGCCACCAGAAGGAAGCACGAGGGCTGGGATACGGCCAGGTTGCCCAAGCCTAGACAGAGGAAGTCGAGAGGCAGAGGTCGGGTTCGAACCACAGACCTTCCGGTCAGTAAATTCGCGCTCTAACCACTAAGCCATCTCACCCCCATCGCGTGGTGTTAGATGAACAGAATGTCTCACATTTACGCGTATTTTTTAACCACGTGAGCAGAGGTATGATGACGACAGAAACGAGGCTACCCAGCGAATAACTCAGATGTACACCAAACGAAACACTCAGTTCAGTCTCTGCACACACTTCTACATTCGGTGTCACATCCACCCGCTGTGTTAATTGGCTGACCGAGTTTCGACCAAGCCAACACCCACGGACCATCCGTTTTAATGGGCGAAAGAAAACCAAAATCACAGGCTACGTTGCAGTTGCCCCACAGCCAAAGAGAGAAAGCTTATGTATGTGGTGAAGGTAGTTTTTGGGGTTAACGTAACGGATATCGGATAGAAAGAATACGGTATAGTGGGAGTTACCTAAACCCAAGGGCGCCGGAGAGCGAAGGGTTACTTCACGCCGTGCCGATGTGAATGAAGTATGATGTGCTTCAGTAAACTGCATTTATGTTAGTGAGGTACTCAACAGAATCTCTCCCTAATGATATTACTCAACTGAATGTGCCGCACAAAGGCCGTCTCATGTTATGGTTGGTATGGTATTCAAGAAGTCGCAGTGTATTTTAAAATAACAAGCTACTCAAAAAGCTACTGCACACTGCTCCATTCCCTACTACCGGTTCCACCTTTATGATAACCATACTAATATTATAAACGAGAGATTCAGTTGGTCTCTTTAACACCAGCATAACGGATATGTTTCAGCAAATCACGTACATTTCGGTGTTCAAGCGGAACATAAAGTTTATGGAAACTCGGGAATTACCTCCACCTGAAGTCTTAAGACGGGCAAAACCGAGAGCGTGCTGTCGATGAGCCGTTAACAACGTTACGAATAATGTATCATTTCAATGAAATGTAATGCACTGTTCTTCTTATCACATCCCCTCGAGTGTGGTGCCAATCCGCTGAAACAGATATTCGCTGTCTGTTTCAGCCCTAGAGTTTTGAGCAGGACGTTTACTTCCGAGGTTTCTCAATAGTTCGGTGAAGTTCAGACTCCTTTCGTATATTTAAGCAACCTTATCTACAGATACTCATGGGATTTATATCGCTTTATGTCGCCTTACCCGAAGCAAAGGTACCAGTAGCCTACGTTCTCAGGTAGTATTGAGGACAAATCAGAGGCAACCAGCTAGCTCCATCCTTCATACTATTTTTCAGCCTGCATTCTTTTCTTTATGACATTTATACCCTCTCTGGAACAAGCTTTCAATTGAGATATTTCCGTCATTTCAAAGTTCTCAGGTTACTTTAACCACTCTGTCGCATAGAAAGCACATAAATGTATGAACTAATGTAACTAATTCAGGGCAAGGTACGAGCTCACTTTCATTTACAAACTTGTACGTAAATAAATTTGCGTCTGCGTCAACCAAAATCCTGACGCCAGTTCTTTTCGTGTAATTATTCATTCTCTGCGTTGAATTTCATTCTTGAGAATTTATCCAAGTTAGTTGCTCTGGTAAACCTACCTCTATTCTTCCCTGCATCATTGGTTTTAGGTCTTGGCTCCAACATTTTGAGGGCGTATGAATGCAGCATCGAATCTTGATGGTATATTCCTAACAACTCTAGCCCACTGTAGACAAATGGTTGGATGGCACAGTGTTTAACACAGTAGAGTAGAAATCTAATCATGTGTTAGATAATGACCCAGTTAAACTGTTCCTGAAAAAGTCTTCCTTAGGAAAAACCGTTCCTTAGAAGAGATCGCTGGCAGCCAATCATGGAAGATTCTCAGATGTATTTGAAACGATCGGCACATTGCTAAATGGGTCATCAGAATAAGTCAGACTCATGTTTATTAGACGAGTAAGGATGGGTCTGATGAATTCGCTATTAAATGCCAGCGTCATTGTCGTCAACTTTAGCCATGAACAAACGTGTTATATGTTGTACAGTGGTTGTAGCTGCCACAGTTCCGCTCTTCGATCATGCGGGGAGATAGGGAGTAAATAGCTATGCATTGGAGACGATGACTGATATCATTGATATGTGAGTCCAGGATTGTCAGTAGACTTTTCATTGGAGATATCGGGGGGAGGAGCAACGCACTGAAGACAACAGCTTGAGCTGGCAACTGGGCCATGTCGATCTCATGTCTCTAATCATTTATGTGCCCTGTCTCGGGGTCTCCATCCATGGAAACGGCAATAATCAGTGCAGCTGGGTTTGCTTGTAATATTCTTCATACTTCATTGACTGATCTCCTGACTCGCTTTCACCGAAACCGGCTCTCCGAGGAAGTCGGTCGGAAGGCTAATGTCGACATAACCATGTAACAGCTTTTATCCCAACCATCCTAACCAGTTGCTTTGTAAAGCTGTCATAAGAAATGAATAAGATGGTGTGATAAGAATGAATCAGATGAGTGCGAAACGCCTGAGGACAAAATGCGGGTTTATTGTTTCCACCACACCACTCAGCCGGAACAGGACATACTTGTTTATTCAAACCTGTTGGATCTTGAATATTCCCACACAAACAAGCCGAACACTCGGATGTGGCCAGGCGCACAATAATACATATCGTTGCTTCACTCCGTTGAAGGTCACACTTACATCTAACTTAGAAACTACAAAATCTAGTGCATTACATTTTCGAAAAGATAAGTAGCTTCGTTCACAGTAAAAATTACTAGCCTCTCTCATGCGACTGACGCAGACGCAGTCGTGTGGGAGACATTATTACGATAAGAGTTAACAGACAGAGAAAGTATGAATTCCAGAGGTAAATCTTTAGAACTGGAATGACCATTATTTGAGTTTTCCCTGTTTAATCCACCTAGCTTTTTAATGATGCACTTGAACGAAAGCAAAAACAGATCAAGCTTCAAACATCGACACAAGAAATACATGTATGTACTCTATATTTTTGTTTATAGTCACTTCCATTTATGGCACATAAATATTCTGATTATACTGATGTTTGCTCAAGATATCGCACAAGATTCAACCCTGGCTCGGTTCTTCCAAAATACCGTCTCAACAGCTGGATATTGGGTGTCGCATCAAATGTCTGGTGCACAGTTGGCTGGATTGATTATGCTGTTTGTGCTGCTGGTTTTCATTGCGCTAATTGTTTGCATACACATGTGCTGGTGTGGACGTCATTCTCCTGCACCGGCTATTCTGAGAAACAGGTCCTCACGGTGGACTGGTCGTCCAAAGAAGGCCCAGCGAGTCGGGTTTCGTCTACTCAATCAAGATGGAGATCCGTCTTGTCTGGAGACAGATGATGAAGATGAACAAGAAGATGTAATTCTCCAGACCACAAGACACAATGGATTCGTAACGTTGCAGGTTGATGCGGAACGAGGAAAGATTACCGACAGGAAATCTCTTAGTCAACTTGCTAGGGATTACGAGAACATGCAATCGAACATGCATTCCAAGTCACACCATGACAAAATAAATGGGGATTTAAAGAAATACGTTGCTTAGATTTGTCGCCTGATTATCATGTTGTGCATCACCCATGACAGATAATTTTCTGGACCGGATCCTTCGCTTTTAACTCTTTTTAAGGTTTCAACTGTCTGGTCTCACAGTTCCAACAAGTTCCCCACATTTCACAAAAATATTAACCTCGCTACATCGACCTCAGTCGTCTTGTGATATCATACAGTGCATTCCAATAAAAATGATGTGATCTCGTTCTTACCCTACACGTCGCGTGCTTCTGTCCCTCATTGTGTTGTCCCATTCTCACCGATTTACAACGCGCACATTTGTACTGGTTTACTTGTCGCGTTCTGTCCGGTACTTATTTACCTTGTCTGATAGATTTGCTATTCCTAATATTTTGCGGGAGCCCAGGTTGTTCTTTTTGGGTGTTGCTCATTCCGAATAAGAATTCACCACGAAGTACCTCGCTTTCTTCTACCTGTAATGTGCTAGTATTAAAAGTTCTTTTGGGCTGATCTCGATAATATTGAAATCATCTCGGCACAAGTCACCGCATGTAAGCGAATATGCTCTGTACGTCGTCTTATCTACTGATTGATCGCCTACTACACAGAGATGCTGTAACTTTCTCCTTGATATGGAACCACTCGTACAGTTCGTGAATACTCCGTCCGTCCCCTTAACACCATGTTGAGTTAAAGAAGATCGTTCAGCTGTGGCTTCGTTTTATTCAGAATGAATCTGATTGGGTCTGTCGGGCCAGAGTAAGGTCCAACACGAAACTGCACGATCGGTGTTTGTAAACAAAAGAACCTATTTAACTCAATCCATTCACGGCAAACAAAGTGCTGCTCCATGAGGCAAGCCATGTTCGCAAAATACACTCATTTTTATACCAATTTGATTCCAACAGAAGATCCAATTGAATCTCAGCTGAAGCTCTCTTTTATGAGATTCTCCGACTGAATGTGCTACACACAAGCATGTAATGCTTCAGTTGGTATAATATTCAACGCATAGAAGTATGCTTTCTTGAAAGAACTACGTACAAAGTTTCTGGAAACTCTTCGATAGCCCGCGACCGGTTTCACCCTTCTTGGGACACATTAGGCAAAACATAAGGTTGACGGAAATCAGGGGACTGCGCATACCTGATGAACTTCAGGAGGGCGAAGACGATCATGAGCTGCCGAAAAATTTTCACCGAGCTTTTACGTAGTTCCCTACCTATTACTCATAAGGTTGCTGAAAACTCTTAAAATCATCACAAACGAGTGATTCAGCGGGGTTCCAGGTGAATCTTCCGTCAAGACCAAATTGGCATGCAACTGAGTGTATTCAGATGTGTCTGCTGACATTTGCGAAAGCGGTATAAACTCTAAAAACCACCACTGAATTGGTTGAGTTGATGGAAATAAGGAAATATGTCGCAGTTGGATAAAGGGTAACATCGACTGAGGACAACTGGATTCTGAAACAAGTCCGATTGACCAATTTACGCGGCAGATTTTTGTGCACATAATATGTGCCGTAAAAGATTCGTGCCATACGATTCGTCTTTTCCAAACTGCATACATCTTTCATGGATCTCTCCTACCCCTCCAAGACATGGTTCCGTGGTGCATCTCGGGATATGAGGAATTTCGGGAGCAGCTGAGCTAACTCACACACCACGTAACCCAACGCTCCCGTGAGCAGAGCCCTAGACTCGGTAGAAATACGAACGAAATTTGCACACCACAGAGGAAGTAATAGCGACTGTTAAGCGAATGGGAATTTTGTCCGCCCTGAAACTGATTTGTCGATTGCTTGTTGGATTAGCAGCGAAAAAAGGCCGATCTGGCAGTTAGTATCTTCTTTACACTGAATGGCTGGCATCCTAATAGGATTTGCTGGTTAATGACCCTGGACAACCGTGCACACGAGGAAGGAGACAGGCGGTTTGCGCAGAGCCTAGCGTGACGTTGCAAGCAAAACTTTTGAGCCAGTATGTAGATCCGCCACGTATTGGCTGGTGATCTGGTGACAGTGAACGTGAGCGTATACAAATATCTTATGAGTACCATTGACTGCATCTGAAAATGAAAGATTCCTTAGAACGCGTTGCAATGGAACAAGCAAAAGACTGAAAACAAAGTCACTAGCGCCGAGATGATCGTCAGCATAGTAACAACGAACAGCTACGATGGAAATAATGAAGAGCCGGAGCTTGGGGTTGATCAGCCACAGTTCACACAAATACCGGCTGGATTGTTGTGTGCTTCGAAATTACTGCTTGTCCAACGCTTAAGAGATCAGAACACCGCCTTTATCTAGGAACTTGTATACAGGTACTCAAGGCTGATGGTATTTATCAATGTATCGTTTAGTGTAAATGGTTTCTAGACGGCCTTATGCGCTGAAACTCTTGGATCAGTCCGCCTCCTATAGTTACGGCTGCAGACTACGCAGGACACGTGAAGCTCACAGTAAGCGTGAACTAGGTATGCACGTCTGATGTGGAGTACGTAGAAGCTGCATCTCTGGCTCGTCAAAGCAAAGCTCGACCGGCAGGGATATTTTGAGCTTATTTAAGAATGTTCCCCCTTTTGGCTTAACAACCGTTTCAATTCTGCAGAGCCATAGTTTTTGCATATTCCGTGGAGAAGATAACTGATTAGGTAGACAAGATCTACACAAATGTCGACGAACCTTCCGAGTCACCAAATATGAATCCATCAGACTTTATAGTTTGACCCGAGTAAAGATAAAATTTTATGAAATGTTACTAAAGATTTGAAAAATGGTTATATCCTCTCTCCGGCGGTCCCATGATGTTAAGCGCCAGAGTATCGGATGGAGAGCTCAGTAGCTTATTGAGTTATCTGGAGATATTTTCGACAAGATTTGTGATTTTGCAACAGAGTGGGTGGTTTCTTTTCGTAACTTTCATGCATTCTAATGAGCCTTGTAAGAGCAAGCCCGCGTACCTCGATCCTCACAAACTCGAAGTTTTCAGGGCAGTTTATGACCGCAAATCGTGGTTTTGTTATATCACTCTCACTAAGATTCTTTTGTTTCAATGTGCGACCAGAGTTACTCTAGCGAGGTAGCAGCGCAGTTCTGTTTAATCTTGTGCACCAGAATAGGTTTACATCGCACAAGCCATCCTTAGTCTTTTTCAAGTCTGACGAACAAAACCCTGGAGACCGTACTGACGTCTGCTGAATCAGCGTGAAGGAAATCAGTCACTTGCTACTTTGGTAAACATCTCCATGCGTATGTCTGCAGATATACAAGTCCACAGAGTGGTTTGTTGAATATGAGTTAGAGTGCGTGATTCTTGGTCTAACTAGCTCATGGAGGACCTTTCGAGATGAGTGATGACTAATCAAATGAGCAGTCAGATGATGAGTCAGTAACCAGCTTGCTTCAGCCGAGTAAAGTACCAGCGAGTTCGTGAACCACACTCACTTGCACGTCAATTTGGCTTCCATAAGAGATTCAACTTAACCCCAGCTGAATATCTCGTTTATGATCGTCCTCAACTGAATAATCTGAACAAAGGCCGCTTTAAGTTTCACCTTGTACCATAGTCGAGATATCGCATTACATTTTCAAGATCGAAATTACTCATGATTTTGCTGAAAACTCTTCGACAGACCACGACCAGATTCACCCTTCTTAGCGCTCATTGGGTAGGCGCAGTCCCAGAGTTTTTGTCAACCTTATGCACTGTTTGAACCCAAATTGTACGAGATTCACGAATTAAACTCATTTTTACACCAATTTGGTGTGAATATTTTGGACTAATTCTGACTATTCAATGGTAGCTAAACCCCCTGGCAAATCTCTGTACGCTTGGTACGTACTTGCGACGCATATTCGGCTTTGTAGATTGAATTCCGAGGATTACCGAGGGGTAGTTTTAGGTGTCAGTGTATCGCAAACCAGGTTACGCTGATTGATACTTAAACTTTTGTCACCTTAGTAAATGCGCACTGAAGAACTGCGAAACAATCACTGGTGACCAGAACAAAACCAGATCTGCACTGGGCACACTGCGAGGAGTGGAGAACGGAACATATTGGAGGAAGTGCTACATGGAATCAACTATCCTGCCTCATCCCTTCAGAAAGTCAGTGACCGCAGTAGAGCAAGGCTAGCGCCGAAGGAGAAAGCGTAACGTCACTGTAAGGTAGAAGGACATCCGAAAAAGTTCATGTGAATCTACCTGACATTGACATCTGGACCATATTAAGAATTGTCATTACCAAAGAAAAAACTTGGTGCATCGAAAAGGCCCCATAACACCTGATAGGGAAAAAAACCTTATCCACGAAGGACTTCGATTCAGCCCTGGTGAGAGCAGTCAGTGGACAAGTAAACGTCAGTGAGCACATGCGTGACGAAGAGCAAATAACACGATGCAGTTGAGAAAAGATTTAATCATTGTTACATGCCCAAGCCGAGAACCACAACATTCTGTCCCACTGAACCAGAACAGCTCAGAAAGGCCGGTTGTCGGAAGCACAGAGACGCTGCGCTGAAACCACAGCAATTAGCTTTCGACGTATCTGCACAAACTGGAATGATGGACTGCATCTTCTTGGTATCTGGTCCAGGCTTACAAACTACATCCTAAAAGTGACCTTAGCGAGAGGGGATTCTGCGCACGTGCAGGTCGGTTCTGCCTGTCAGAGGACATCAGGCTTGTTGGCCTCACTGGGGGGCGACCCAGTTTACTTATGTAACATTTTTTTTGTTAGCGTTAATTCGTTTACTCCTTAAAAACATTGCCTGCTATGGGCTAAACGACTAAGGCTAACCCCCCCCCTAACTGCCTTATGCCTTCACATATTTACACAACATCACCACGTGTAATGAACTAGATCCTAATTTGGTAATTTGCTTCATTGCACTCCAATTCGGCAGCTCAGCTTTAACAGAGCCCTGTCTCAGTTGTACGAAAACCTTTCTAGACTCTTGCATCTCTTACAGATAAAAACTCCTGTGTTACGGCATCCTTCATGGCATCTTAGCTGACACCTTCAGATCTGAATCAAAACATGCTGCTTCATTTAAAAATAACCAGATCTGCAATTTGTACTTAACGCCAAAAGAGTTTTACGGGAAGCTGTTGAAGCTGTTATGTGTTGGAAACGCCAGTCGCTCACAGTATTCTAATAAATTCAAGGCGATGGTTTCCAGAGCCTGATTTGTGAAGTCACATGTATTTTGAAATCGCTGAAAATAGCAATCCAATGGGATCTCTCGTGTTTACTACCACATCGACCTTTCTGCCTAACGCGCAATGTACAGAACTCCCTGAGATTCCTCTGAAGAAATAGTCAGTGAAGTTTGTTTTGTCTGATATCAGCAAGCGTTTCATTTTATTTGTAAAGAAAAAAGAGACTTTAGTCCACAACTTTACAAGGCAGCTTATGTGCCGTATATTGTGCAGGAGGACCCCAATAGGATATTTGATATGATGGACTCATCGAAGCTCCAGCGATTTCAACACTCACATGGGCTCAAAATGAATTTTCGGTCAAGCTTCCTTTGAAGTTATGGATTGAGTATCTTAGATTTCAGGAACCACGCCTACATGACAGGTCTCAAACGTGGAACCGGTAGCCGGCCGTTAGAGGCTTTTCACAAATGGACACTACTGTACAACACATTTCCACTTTTCAGCGTAGCTTTACTTTACAAAAGCCTGAATTCTGAATTTTATCGGTGCTTTCTGGGAAAGTGTTTTGCGCAGCTGAATGAACGTACGTGTTATATGTTAGCCTTGTTCGGAACTACCTAAGTAAGTGGACAAAGTCCCTCAAAATCCAAATAACTGAGATCAAAGTAGCGTATTAATCTAAGATCTGTATATATTAGAATTGACTCCTAATCCACTGAATGAAGTCGTCAAAGAAATAGTGTGCTTTGTTCATTTGCTGAAATCAAATTTTCAGCTCAGGTCTCTTTATTGATCAGTGTTGTCTTCCTTTTACTTTTGTGTTTTTGACCCCATATTCCAGAGAAATTTAATGTTGATTAATGAATAGTTTACTATTTTTGGGAGTTGGGTTTGCTTTGTTTATCTGGTTTTGTCTTTCAGCTGGCCAGCAGAGCAATACTGAGATGACTGACCAATCAGTGATCAGATATTTCCAGAACCCTGGTTGAGTAAACAGCCAATGGGCGGTATATACTATCTCTTTTTGGAAGTATTTTCCAGTAGGCTTAATATCTATTCTGTTTCCTACAAGAATGATTATCCCTACAGCTTGAAATTATTGGTAGTTGGTCAGGTGGCCTTTTTATCTGTTCGCCACTCAACAGTGCACTGATAATGTTCCTCCGAATATTGACCAAGCTCGGTGAACAGATCAATAGCCACCTGATCAACTACCAGTGAATGCACCCGAGCTACCAGTATTCTAACACATTACCACTTTGAAATTAGTGTTAATCTGACAACTTGTATATCATAGTACATAAACGTGGGTTTTGAGCGAATCCACACTCGTAAATGTTGGATTGGACTCTGATCGTAACGGTCATATAAATTGCGATGTAACAGCTAAATGCTCAATAGCGGAAAACAGGCCTTGCTTGCTACACCGCTACTTCTAATGTATTCTGCTGGAATAGGCGGTCGATACAAACAACCTACTGAGATTATTCAACAAATAACCCAAAGGCAATTAAGCATGAGGTTCTTAGAAACGTGAAAAACGGAAAGGTAAGAAATCGGGTATTTCAGGAGATCGGAAACCTTATCATGGTGCAATGATTTCCGTAACTTCGTATACCGTTGAGCTGTGTTGGAGGTTGCCCATGCAGCATTCACAGACTCCCAAGTTCAGTTGGTCAAAGGATAGAGGCCTGACAAACACAGTCTAATGGATCTACACGTTGGGAGTTGAAACAGGTGCGAAAATAAGTTCCTTAAAATTTGAGCAACTTGAGAAGTCTTACACTGACAACAGCTGGTCAGTGGTCAGGCTTCTGAGCCAAAAGGCTTGGTTGGGGCCCTAATTGTTGTTTTGCACTCTGAAAATATCTCAGCCCATGAACTTTACAACTAAATGTGCCGGGTGTTTGTTACGCACCAGTATGCTTTATCCGCGTATTGCTCTGAGTGATGATGGATTAATTCCATTTTTTTCATGGGAGCGTAAGTTTGATCATTTTAGTAAGTTTTATCCTCAAGATTTACTGAGCAAGGATTTGAACTCTGATACAGAGCATACTAAGCTGTATTTCGTCAGCAAAAATGCGTGGATTTTCTATGGACAGCTGCTGAGTTAATTGCCTGTGAACCTAAAGTTTCTCTGGTGAGTCTCGCTTTGGTGAGTCTGCACCAAAAATGAAACCTCTGTATTCGAGGGCTTACCAGCAGTACATATCGAGTCAATTCCGGTAATTCAACATGCGAGGTCAACACGTCACGCAAACTCCACCAGCACGCACTGAATTATGACGTCTGAACAGGTTAATTTGTTTTATGATTGGAGATTGTACGTATTTGGTCGGGCGCCTCTAACGACGACCCAAAAATTGTTCTGGCTTTCTTGGTCGACTGATCCACCTGGCCAAACGTCCAGATGAGGGGTCAATTGACCAGCTTTAGTGTGCAATTTTATGTAATATCAAAGAAATGTAGATCATAAAGCATAAAGTTCTCCCCACTGGCTACTTCCGACCAGTTCCTTTAAATGCCTCGTGTAAGTTGTAAATGTTTTCAAACAGTTCAACTAAGTAGTGATAATAATAACAATAGTAAGAATAATAATCTTTCAGCTCTAACACTCTTTCGGTTCCTAGCTGTTATAGCAGTCGAAGGAAGCAGGAGGGCTCATATCTGGTCAGGGTGCCCAAACCTAGGCAGGCGCAGTCGAGATTCCGGGGTTAATTCGAACCACTTACATTCCGTTCAGTAAAATCATGCATTATTCACTGAGCTATCTCGAAAGTAGTGATGTCATTTCATCCGCTGTATTGGTTGTTATAAACAAATGGAGCCGTGCACTCTAACTGATGTGCTTCAAGTGAGGTGAGAAAGAAATGTCAAGGGTTAATGATTGGTAGTATCAGGCGCTGGACTTCATGCCACGCATCCACCAATAAGATTTTACAACACGTGAAATTGAACCCGCTAGCGCTTCATTCGGCCAAAACAGCCTGGCTACTAACGGATCAACCGACTGTTCATATGATTAGTCATCACTTATCTTGAAAAGTCCCTCGTGAACTAGGTAGATCAGGAGTCACGCACTCCAAATCAAATTAAGTGAACTACATGGTGGACTTTGTCTGCAGGCAAACGCACAAGAATATTAACCAAAGTAACGGGTGACGCGTTTTCTTTATGCTGATCCAGCGGGCCGAAATAAGGCCGTACTACGCCCTTCTTGCTAACTTCCAGCTACATTCCGAACCCCTGTATCAGTAGCTATTGTTTCTTTCGCAGCGATCGTGAACCAGGCCAGTAAACGTTCTAGCACAATTGCTTCAAACGTCCTATGTTAAATCCTAGGACGACAGCGAATGTAAACTACTGATAAAGACCCCAGTCCACTGCTTCTGCGCTTTAATTTGAACGGTCAAGAATCATCATAGACAGAAGATATTGCATTTCGTCTGAAAGTACTTTGCGCACATTGTTCGATACACACATATTGATCAAAACATTGTAATCGGGCCTACAGAACGACTCTACAAGGGCGTTGGATTTGCTCACATGCAAACAAAATTTGTACGTTGCCGTCAAAGTGCTCCAAGGGCGCCAGTCCAGATGCTGTGCAGCATAGCACACGGGTGGCGGTGAATCACTTGACAGACACTATAGAAACACCTATCTTTCATTCACACTTCGGTTTTGTATGAGAAAGTTTAACTGGCTTCCTTTCCAAGTTATCGATTCCTTCTTCCTCTAGCTGTATGCTGCTAGAAGTAGAGCAATTTTTCTATTCACGAGTTTCGTGGTCACGAGCATTAACTGGAAATACAGAGATGAGAACATTGCGAGTCTGATGGAAATTCGTTCATGTTAGTCGTCCTATCCCATCGTAGCCCTTTGGTAGGGTGATTGTAAAGCACACAAAATAAAAGTAAGTATAAATAAAACAGACTGTCAGTTTCACTCAAGGAAATTAATCCTTTTCAAGAGCATTCACTATGCGAGTCGGTGAACATTCGTGCGTTTGTTGGAAGTATTTGAATTCCATAATACTCAAGTAAGATTCTCTTGAAAAGTGTATCGAAGGTTGCTTTGTGAAACAAGATGCACTTCGAAACACATTGTCGTGAATGAGTGCCGAGAACTGATTTTGCCTAGAGGAGTCTTTGAGCACACAATAGAGCAATACTTGGGTGTCAAGGAACTGGCCGATCATTGCCTTGTTAACCCCAAATGAAAGGTGAGACTTTGCATTGAAAAATGAGTTTTTCGAATGGCAGTGTAAGGAAACTCCCTAATGAAAGGAAGTCTTCAATAGGAAAATTATCAGCCCAATCATCGGACAGTCTTCATTTACAGTATCATACAACATACTGAGGTTGACGGGAAAGCCAACGTAGCTTTCGCAATGAAATAGCTCATGTTTAGGTTCGAAAGTTCGGTAACCTCATTTCGTACATACTAAAAGTTAGATACTAAGATTTTCTGCCTCTTCTTAGAATGTGATTTAGGGGTGAATTATCGCAATCAACAACGTGTGTGTGAGTTTTTCGACAAGAGTAACTGCTAAGTGTCATTCATTCACAGACTTTCAGTTGATTTGCAACCATAATTTTGGTGATCTGTGAATAAATTCATGTTCTGACAAAAGCACTTTGATTTCTTTCCTGTTGTGGGGATTGCAGCGCGCACAGTGGTGACAAAGTGCAAACGTTTTTTTAACATGAGGTTACACCAGCAGCACACTGAGAACGGCATTCAGTCAAAAACTCTTAAGAGAAGTGATATTTTTTCTCTTCATGGTTATGATTGAGCGGAAGATAGTGGTAAACAGTAACAAAGACAAATAATTTTTAGAGTTGCAGTCAGTAGGATGATATTTGAAACGTACACATACACAAACATTCGTCTCTGGATCTAACTTTGATTGGTTCCTCCTCATATTGATCAGCAACAATATTCAGACATATCAATAGATAATCAATCGTATTTTTTCTATTTTAGAGGAATTGAAATTATTACCGATGGGGTGTTAGGGTTAAGCACCTCACTTTTCTAACATGATCCAGTGCGGTGTCGTTATGCGAAAAGTGTGAGACTTTCATTTAATCGGATGAAGACTCCTCTGAAAGGAGGTGATTTTCTAAAATCTATTTTGCCTATAACTAATAAATGGCTTGCTAAATCCCATGAAGTTGATATATTCGTGTATGGAATTGTACTCACCACCACTCTTGGCTTGAAGCCCAAAGTTCGTCTTTCTCTTAGCTTTATTGACGAACTACAGATCCGCGAAAAATCATGTCGTATTCCAACGGTTCAGATGATAAGTACCTCCGATGTTTTGTCATGAAGGATAACGAACCCGGTGTATATTCGCTAGCATAAGTAATCCACCGAAAACAGTCCTTGTCCCCTGAAGTTGCATTCAGAATAAGTTTACTTTGGACGTCACGGTGCCTTCATGTACTATGTCTGACCACATTACATGGGTCAGATAAAATTACTCGGCACACTGTTAGCCCGATGACTTCTAGCTTTTGGGATGGCGCCTGGTGATCACTGTACGAGAGTGGGTAAGGAAAACGTTGACAGCTTAAGATGTGCAGATAAATGCAAAAAATACCAGGAGTTATAATTCCTCTCTTACGAAACCAGCAAATTACTCATTGAAAAATTCAAAGGCGTGGTCAATAAAACATCGGTAAAGCAAGAAACACTAATCGCCTGGCGAACTAATCGAGGTTGCACAGCCCTAACATTCTCAGCATAGGTGTTGAGCTTGCGCACTTTGTATTTCCGTCTGCAACATGAAGATGGATATACGACTTCTACATATATCTGCCTACCAATTTGGCCTTTACGGGACTCACCTGAAACCCAGCTGAATTTCTCGTTTATGATGTTCTTAAGTCGAACAGTAGACACGAAACAAAAATGTTTTTGAACTCAGATTCAGCTGAATAATATTATAGACATGCTATTCAGCTGAGATCTACGTGTTACTAATAAGTTATCCTAAAAATGAGAGTTTGCCTGAAGATTTATTCGCTATGCTTTTTTCACACACCGTCATCGGTACACTTTTTCCATGCACTTTTTATGTACGGTTCACGTTTACCGTGATTACACCAAACAGTTCAACAAGGTGTAACAAAACTACATAAACTATATTTATCCTCTCAAAACGCTGTCTAATCTCAGGACTCGATGAAAATGTTTTCATCAGTCGATTTTGTTCAGCAATCCCCGCATAAAGAATTCAAACCAGCCTTAATAGTGGTGCCTGCATTACGAAACTGGTTCATATATAGCTTATTTTCATTTGTCTTCGAATATTGGGTTTTGTTCTGTACTTTTTTTTGAATTTCCGCGTTCATTTCCTTTTTCCCCACGATAAGCCATCGCACCGGATATCGGGCAGCTGTCCGTGTGAATAGAGTCGTTTATAACCCGTTAGAAGTGGGCAAGACTACCGAATACCGCATTTTAATGGAAGAGCTTAACACTGAACGAACTGAGAACCCTGTTTGGCCCAAAGTACACACTGTGTTTCGAAAAATTTAGAAACTTCAAAAGATCCACCACTATTTTTTCCGTGTTCGGATGCATCTGTTCGGGAAGTGAAGTGTACTCTGCATCTCCGTTCATCAGGAAGCGATTCAAATGACTTTACTTCCGAGGATTGTACATTTAAGGAGTTTTGAATCGAGTGATATTATGACCACACCTTTTGCATATAGTATGGATAAACAAGCAACCCAAGGATACTGAGTATTTTGCACCAACATTCGGATTCATAATGATACCATTTTATAGAGACGTCAAGCCACCTGATATATTGGGGAATCCCACGCGAGTTTCTGGTGGTTGATGGAGTAAATTGATCACTTCACTCTATATGTCCAGTTCTTAGGGATGTGCAAGGGGATTCCGATGACCTATGTTACTGACAACGTTGTGAATCGCACATCCTCACCTAGTGAAGGGCTTATGGGTAAAACGCAAAACTGGTTGCCATATTTAAAATCTTGACTGGTCCTGATAAATGCATTCTAATTAAGTCTTTTAATTGGCGTGACTTTTACTGCCATGGTCTGGCGATGAGTTTTGATTTTAACTTCATTTTCTACCTCGTGCACCGTAATACCACACTTGCCGAATTATCGCAATAATCAATGAAAACATATTTACTATGATATGTGCAGAAAAAATTAGGCCGTCAGATAGTGAATATTTAGCAACTGTAGTTGTGTGGCTGACTCCGCACAGTTCGTTTATAGCATAAACATTTTTGGAATGAGGAAGGGTTCTCACTCCTTGGAGGCGTTATCCTTTTAAAGTATGGAGAGATGCCCTAAAAAAGTATGGGAAACAAAACTGAAGCGTCCAGTTACCATAGTTGGAACACGGAGGACCTAAGTGGCAACCTAGTTTTCAGCGTGTCAAATATTTTTTTGCGATTCACCATTTTAGGGAGGCTATCTCGATAAGATGGGATTTTTAATTGGTCTGTTAATAAGCGCCGTCTCAGAAAAGGCCCAGAACGTCTATTCTCTCGGATAGTCTCTCAAAAAATCACACTCACCAGTTCAAATCATCAAACCTGAGAAACCTGACACAAAATACTGCTAGCTCTTATCAGTGGGAGACAAGGTTCATCCGTTCCAGGCAACAGTCGCGATTTAGCTAGTGGTGAAATGGTTCCATTTTAATTCACTTCTCTCAGAAGAATATTGTCGAGCGTATGTCAGTACTTCTTTGATTTAACCGAACTGTTCCACACTTCCAGGCCTCACACAAGCATCAGGTCATTAGTAGTCTTTGAGTAATAAGTAAAGAGGTTGTTTACATGGGTACATACTTGGTTTCTTATTATCAAATTGAAAATTCAAGAACATCATCCCGGACGCATGCTTTCAACAAAGAAGGTGTGGTGCTTGGCTCTGCAAAATCCGAAATAATGACTAAAGTTGTGTATGTACAGTTCTGTACGGGGACCTACTGGTACACCTGCATACAGATGGTCGTTTAATCCTTCCATGGAATATGATGATTCGATGCTGGGTACTCTTGAATAAATCATCGATTGGGCGAAATAAACCATAAACCATTATACATTCAAAATTTGAGATCCGGTGTTTGCATACAACTTTGGTATTGCACGTGTGAGGTCACGGCGTGGTAGTAATGACTAGGAATTCTTCAGTGAACCACATCTCAAAGACATCTTTGTGTGACTTTCTCCCTTCGACACTCGTCACATTTGACCTTGAATCCTTCACCCATACGACAGTTACAATCGGCAATCTCCAGTGTTGTGACATTCTTGTACCCACGTCCACAGCACATATTCAGGCAGTTAGCGGTTCCGGCATCTTGCAGTGTACAAAGGCTAGATGATAGAAAGCAGAAAGCAACCAGGTCAGGAGAGAGTGATGGAGGTATGCTTTTGCTCAGGACAGTGAGCTACTAGCAACTGGTTAGTAGTGAGAATCCCAAAAAAATAGCCAAGTATGGGACCAACTGGTTTAAGCAAAACAGACTCGAGGATTTTCTTAACCTGGCTTTAGACTCAGGTAAAACTTGGCGGTATAAAAAAGCACTAAACTTATGCAGCTAGCTGTGCGCTTTAGGTCTGCATTCTGCGCATTAAGGGCCGCTAGAACTTGTTGGCATATAATCGATACCTCTGGTATCCACAGCTATTCGACCCTTACCAGAATTTGCACCAATCCAAGAAAAGTCCCCATTCGGAGTTATCATTCATAAAGTCCCTGTAACTTTGTATAGACGTAACAAACTACTCATAAGGTTGATGAAAGTTCTTCGACAGCCCACGACCGGTTTCGCCTTTCTTGGGGCTCATCAGGTAGGTTCATTCCCCGAGTTTCCGTCAACCTAATGTTCTACTTGAAACATCATAGACGAGAAATTCAGCTGGGTTCCAGGTGAGTCCCTCACAAAACCAAACTGGTTTGTAAATGAGCGTACTTCGCTAGTCCCTGTAACTTTACCGCTTCATCCACCTTGCGCGTGACTCATAAAATCGCTGGTGCTTGCGGACAAACTGTTTAGTAGTCACGAAGACACTATACCACATAATCAAGCTAATAAATTTTCCCTAGTTAAGGCGCAGGACGAGAAACAATTGCACTCATGATGAACTGCATGGGCCATGAAACTTCGTAGAACAAACCCAAGTAGAGGTTGACCAACAGAAGTGTTCCTCCCGAATAAACACCCCTCAAAAGGTGAATGCTTTTTTGTTACTGCTTTGTTACTGTCCAGTAGAAAGTGGTCCTCATTTAGTCACAACTTAAAATGGCTCCATGTTGGCGAATATCAAGCAAACTTATGATCCCTTCAAATCACACTATTCTGGCCGCACAACTGGGAATTACTCATTCTACCCTCACTTTTGGACTTCAAACTGATCAGTCCCAGACAGCAAATATTTCTGCAGCCCATATCATCTGGTAGCTAAGCTGCAGTTTCGATGATACTTAATTTTACAGAAAGTAACACCATTCACTCCAAAAGCATAGCTGAACACATACCAGATATCCGACACGAGTGTTGAGAAAATGAATACCCGGTTGCCACTCCTAACTCGAAACTCAGCGTCATCATTTGCACAGCACTTGCTGATCACGGGTGATTCATTTGGCTCTAGACTTTCACCCATGCTTCTGTTACACAATCGAACAAGCCGAATGCTTGCATCCAGCGCGGCGATGCCAACTGAGGCGAGTTCTATGTGTGCAAAATGTCGTGACTAAAAACATCCGTCTACATTGGCGGCCACTTCAGACTACTGCTCACCCTGCTGGGTGCATGCTGTGGCACGAAATTATGTGATCAAAACAGAGAGTATCTTTGACCTTCATGACTTCCCGAAACCCATTAGGAACTAACCGATTCGACTGTGAAGTGAAGCGCATTAAAATATGAATGGTAGAAAAACCTCACCCGCATCGGACACACTTATAGTGTCAGAGTTCAAAGTTAGATAGTAAACGTGTTGAATAATCTATGTTTCAGCTGCATTTCTATGGAATCCAAAAGGCGCAGCCCGATGGAACACTTATCCTCATAGATGCATAGGAATAAAACCACTTAATTGAGAGGTTGAACTAGCGTCTCCACTCGACCTTTATTTAACCTATTCCTTCTAAGTACTGTCACCCTTTAATAGAGGCCAAAATGTTCCTTCTCCTGGTCTACACTCTAACTGAGTAGTTTGAAATATTATGAGATTCGGACGAAACTTATTCACTTGTGTGTAACGCAGGTCATAGAGTGCACCATAGGTTGACAGAAGTGGAAAGCCTTCTACATTTTGTTATGTGGATATAAATTATCTGTTTGTTCTATTTCTGTTTGATTGTATGTGGTAGTTTATTGTTTGCCAGTTTCCGCAACCGTTCACAAGTCCGCACACTTACTAATGGGCTCGAAAAACAACAATGTCCATTTTCGAGAAGGAAACTGCTCATAAGGTTGCTGAAAATACTTCGGTAGCCTGCGATCGGTTTCACCATTCTTGGGGCTCATCAGGTAGGCTCAGTCGCTGAGTTTCCGTCAATCTTATGTTCTACTTGCACGAAAGTAGCTAAATACGCTCACAGGCGCACCAATTCGGTTGTAATGTGAGAGTCAAGTGAATTTCAGCTGAATCCCTTGCTTAAGCACACATACGTGATACGGCATGGCTAAAAGCGAGACTTTAGAGCTCAGCCGTGATAAACTTCCACCCGGGTTTCATTAAAACTGAACAGTTATTTCTGCCACATGCGCCGCCGTTCGGTTTGGCTTCAAGTATACCACGTTTCACGGGCTTATGCTAGAAAAATGTTCTTCTACTATGCCCTTTCTGAACGAGACGTGTCAACCGTGTGATCTGCATTATCTTCCAGCATTGTTACAGAAAGATCGTCGGTTTGTAAAAGCGACAGTTAAAATCTGTGTCCACGCAAAATGATTTCCGTCTGGTTGGCCTCGTATCTAGGTTGTTCCTTCAAACAATTTAAGCAAAACTGACCAAATCCGATTGATCAGTTTTTCCTTGGCTGACCTCATTTCAAACAAGGTAAGACGATCCGATATTCTGACGTGTCAGAAAAACTTGTACCATTTGTGTTCAGCTGCTGCTGTAAATCAATCAGAGTACACCTGCAATGTATCATTTTTTCACGAATGTAGAGGCACGAAAATTGATCTTTTTAGGTCGTTTTTCATACTGTTCTCCCTCTTTGTAAGATTCTCAGAAAACTTCACAAGTGTTCCTTTCTTGACGGTGCTGCTTAAACCAAGGTTGTTCCAGGAGGTAGGAACACCGTGTACACATAATACCCCTGGAAAATCTGTGTAAGCTTGGTTACTGCACCATAAAATCTTCGTTTTAAACAATGTCACGGCACTCACAAACGAAAAGTTTGTCCTCTGAATTGTAACTAAGAGATCCTTCACCAGTGTACTGTAAAAAAGGCTGTTGATAACTCCTCAGCAGCCCCTACCAATTTCGGTCTTCCTGGGGCACATTAGGTGGGCGTTGTCTCTGAGTTCGAGTGGGATAGAGTTGATTCCCCCCCCCCGTTAACACCAACTCAGCTCGAAAATAAGTGTAATACGCCAGTTGTATACAGCTTTATGTTCGGGCAGACCATAACGGTCGTGGAAACTCCGGTACGCCGCCTATCTTCTGAGAAAGGCAAAACCAGTAGCGGAGTGTCAAATAGTTTTCAGCAACCCTGTGAGTAGTTTGTTCTGCCAAGCAAGTGTACGGCAATATCGATTATCGAGCCAATTGCAACATGAGGTGGCCTTTGTACAGCACACTCAGAGAACATCCGAAACGAGGGATTCAGCTGCAACCCCCGGGTAACACCAGCATTAATTACAAACGAGTGCATTTCACCTTCACCCATCAATAGTTAAAAGGGGACAACCAGTTTAACATGGAGCCACTGGTCCCAATGCAGTAACTTGCTTGCTAGACGAATCAAATTACAATACTCTTAAGTCAGTCACATACCGACCATGCGTGCCAACAGATCCTCTATGTGGTTCTTTATTGCAATAATCCGGTGAGTGTTCACTGAATACGAGCTCGGAGGCTTTAACGACTTCGTCAACAAATCCTGATCCAGTGAGTGTTTTCGCAATCAGTTGTTTGTTTGCACCCACGGAAACATGTTTTGCGGCCTGAATAAATGTAATGGGGTGAGGTTTAAAAGAAACGGAGGTTGACTGTACAGGTGAAAAAGAGTGTTTATAACAAACTAAAAACCACATAAGGCCTAAATTATGAATCAGTCGTCTCCACGTATACAATGCTCACAACCACTTGACCAAAAAACCGTCAGAGAATTCACTGGTTTCTCGTTCAGGCCATCAGTTTCAGACATGAACATGGTCTCCTTAAGACAGGGTGGTTCAAGCGCGTCCAAGTTTCGCTGACTGAGCTCTCTTCGAACGGCAGCTAACCTAATTTCAAGCCCCAATGCTGATTTTACACTGTACCACTGAGCTCCAGTAAGACCAAAACGTGAGCCAGTCACTTCCCCCTTGATACAAGCAAGCCTGAATTATCACATCGGCAAGCAGACTCGTTTCGATTATCTGTGCTCTAGTTGAAAGTAAGCATGGATTGGTGCCCAGCGCCTTCTACCCCAGATTGGACAATTTCGAACAGTTTGGGTGAGTGATTCAGGTGAATGACAAAATGATACCTAATAGTGCGACTGCGTTATTTTTTAAGTTTGTTTGTACTAATGGAAGCATAATATGGCTGTAAGAGGGAGTTCAGTGATGAATCCTTCAGTGAACTAAGACCCTACTCCAACCAACCCTCTTTTACTATTTTAGCAGGAGTTTTAGAATGCCAGCGGCACTTAGACAGTCGTTTGGGACAGTAATTCGAATGGGACTATCGCCGTCAATGCAGTTGGATGTAGTACATGTTTCAGATCAATAATCCTGTGAAAACTAATGATTGCTTTGCAGCGTGGAAACTTCTCGTTTCATACCAGAACACTCAAAAATCGAGAAGGCATGAATACAGTCTTGATCTCTAATTCGCACCTAGGTAGTCATTATTTCGACCAAGGCATCACCAGTGTCATTCACCTCATGTGATTGCTTCCTTTACCTTCATGTTTTCTGTACCTTCTAGCCTGAAACTGGTGTAAAAACCATAGTCCGCCATGACAGATTTGGTAATCCTGATTTCACAACAAGTCTAGTGGTGTAAATACCCTCAGAAGGAATGTCATAATTTAGCTTTATTTTGCCGTGCGAAACTACACTTGGCGATTTCAGATGCCTTTCTTTTGGGCTGATAGCCCTCCACTCAATGCCAATTGTTGGCCTGAATGTATCAACCACCGCTATAGCTACTGAATCTGCAACAGACAATTTACCCACCAAATTGTTCACACTTGCGTTACTGGTTTAGATCAGCTGCACGTTGTGTTCTAAAATTTATCGATCCAGCTCTCAGTAAGTTTGCTGCCAGTTATCACCTGGTTACCTGGTTACGCGAACAAAACACATCCACTGACTTTGGTAAAATAATTCCCATCTAGCCGTTAAAACGTTGAACTTACTAGGTACCGAGCTTTCAAAGCTTTCTGCATCACTGCATCATCAATGCGCCGCAGCTGTCGGAAGCAGACGCGCTGTGCGCAGCTCCCGCTCACACCGTGACACTTGCAGTTCAGTCTGTGATTGGCTTCCATGAGCTGAAATCAAGACAAAAGAGAGTGACTACATGTTAACACGTAAAATGGGCGGTGGTTGGTGTGCTTATCGCTCTCCAACAGCACATGTGTCGAACGTATCAGTACAACTGAATGTACCTGTGTCCCGATTGCCATTTGTTATGACATGTCGCTGGCGCATATCCTCCTTTTTGCTGGTGCAAAAACTTAAACGATTCGGGAAATCACTGGTGATCGGTGGATGGGCTCCTATTTTAACAGGATGCATCACAGAAGCAATTCAGCGAAAATAATGGACAACTCTTGGGATACAGCCAAAAGTGAACTACAGTTCGATCTGACACTAAAGCGCCTAGAAGAGTAAACGTTTCACCAGCCAGGAACGTTTATGCTATATACCCAAAAACGGATGAAACATCTTTTTGTCTTGGTCTCTGCTGTGCAAATGCGACAGCAGTTTCCCAACCACAGTTCAGGATGTTGTCCGAAACGCGAAGGGCTTCCCTCATCAAACTTTTATTTGAGTTACAGTGATTCTCTAGTGGGTAATGAATTTCACTGGGCATGTCAGTCTGTAGAACTTTGGGTTCTGTACAGTAGTGGCAAAGCCATATCCACTCCAAAATTTTTCACCTTGATTCTAAACCAATTAGGGATTGGTTTGAAATGGTTTGCGGGTCATATGGTGAAACACATGTATCAGGATGAAGTCACAATTTTTTTCAAGACGGAAACACTTTGCTGAATTTCAAGGCTTTATTGAAACGAAGTATTATACAAAGTCAAACAAAATATATAACCTTCACCAATACACTCATTAGCGTACCAATTTAGTTTCTACGGGTGACTCGCCTGAATCCCAGCTGAATCTCTCCTTAATGATGTTCTCGTTCAGCTGACTGTGCCGCACAAAGGCCGCCTCATGTTTCAGTTGTTACGATATTGGAGGTATCGCCGTATATTTTTCGGAAGGAAACGTCTCGTAAAAATGCTGAAAACTCTTCGACTAACCACGACCGGTTTCACATTTCTTTGTTACTATCGGGTAGAACATAAGGTTGAGGGAATCCAGGGGACTGTATCTACCTGATGAGCCCCAAGAAGAGCTAAACCGGTCGTGAGCTCTCGAAGAGTTTTCAGTAGACCTATAAGTAGTTTCCTTCATGAATTCTTAAACCTGTTCAGCAAAAAATAAAAATCTTTTCTAAGCGTAAACTACTTCAATGAAATTGCTTCAAAAAATGTGTGCACTTGATGACATTAAAACACACTCAAATTTGACGAAATCCCTCAGGAAGAAGCGATCGGCTCTGCAACCGGCGCTTTGACAGTCATATTTCACCGATTAGCTGAAAGATCCACTGCCCAGAAGAAACGCGCATCTTCAAACAATATCTAGTGCACCTGCTAAGTAGGAGCGATTATGTCTCTGGTGCAGTATGCACAAGCCGTCGGAACCCGTCCTACCAATAGGTAATATGATGGCCAAAACTAACCTTAGCAGCGAGTTTTCTCCGACGGTGCACTGAACATTCCCAAACCAAATCGTTTTTTTCGTGGCTGGTTCCATGTTTGGATGCATGGGGACGAAACAAGTTGTTATGAAAACCACTGAATTGGTCACATGCTTCGTTAGATTTTTGCGCTAACATGAGATACACACAATGCCCGCAACGTCCGGGATACACGAATGCGATGACAGTTGTAGGGGAAACTCGGTCTAGACAAATGTCAAATTAAGTGAAATATCACGGTCGAGCGGCTAAAATTAGGCACACAAGTCGGGGAGAATTACTGCCACTGCTGAGTGCAAATCACTGATGGGTTTGGATACCTGATAGCAGTAAGAAACGACTGTGGAGTGCCGAACTAAGCAAAATTTGCCAATTAACTTCCTGCGCATTCGTGATATCTCCATTCCTTAAGTGAGCGGTTGTGTTGGATGTCTTGTGTGTTGTACTATAGCAAGCGTTTATGTATTCTATTTCAGTAGAACCATGTAGCATGAAATATCTCGCAATTTATTCACAGTTAGTTAAGCCTCATCGTTTCTCCTTACGCTTCTAAATAGTTAACTGTTTTCTCGTGTATGATTGATAGTGTGATCATCGATAAATGGTATCATGTGCACACGAATTTGATTTTGACAGGAGACTCAACTGAATTCTGTTGGATCTCCCTTTTATGACGCTTCATCTGAATGTACTGCACCAGGGAACCTTATCTTTCGATTGGTACATGTTATATACATACAATACGGTATACATACAACACATTAACTAAACTTAACACGCTACTCATTAAGTTGCTGCTGAAGGGTTTTTAACAACCTCATGAGTAGTGTGTTACTTTCAGATGGTGTGGTTATTTCTTGGAGGGAAATCTGCATCCAGGATAATTCCCGTTGGCTTCGTTTATAAAAAAAAACCGCTGCCAACTCAAAACTTGATTTCCCTAAGTCTTTGACTGGGAATACAATTACTACTCATGCTTCAGCACACGAACACGAGTATATGATTATAACCATGCTATTATACTCATGTTTTTAGCTGCGCAGTTAGATTTTTATTGTACCAGGCTTCCTGATGTTGTCGGCAGATTTGGTGATTTTCAATAGGGTGTTCATCTTGTCAGTGCAATAATTTCGCAAGATGAGGGAAATTTCGGATAAGTCGTTACTCAAGGAGCAAGTCAATACGTGACCACGTGACGTGGATTTCGTTATTGAAGAATGAGTGGCACTATATCCTGTATAAGCAAAAACTGATCACACCGCTGATCAGCCGCTCTTCGCCGCCCTTCAACCACTGACCGGAAGGCTACGGGTTCGAAACTCTGAGTTACGTGAGAAGCGCACACAAGAATGAAGCAGTTGTAAAGTACATCTTGGCCTTTAACCATAGACTGGGTCCCGTGACAGAATGAAATCTCCTGATAACAAGTTTGCACTATGAAACGTCAACAAGAAGAAGACCTTTCAAACACGTTCGTAGGTATTTGCGGAATTTGTGTGATAGTTTGTCATTTTAGACTTTCACTTAAGTGAGGTCTGGAGTGGGACAACCTTTTTCTATATATAGAGCTGGTAGTTGTACGATATTCGTGTTAGTCTCAACCAGAAGCAGGGCGATTTCATAGTTACGTATTTGGGACAACAAACTGTAGATTTTATTGAGCTTCCTTGCCTGCAAACCGTATGATGTGGATCCTTACAGAGAGCAAACGACCACAAATGCAGTAACACAGGGGAAGCAGTGGTACTCCAAGTTCTGCGCAGCAGAAGCTGAAGTGCTTTTGCATTTTTAAAATGTGGACATTTGTAAACATCGCCTAATGAAATATGCATTTCGGTTTATCCCTCATCCGGATACCTCATTGGTTATTGCTATTCAACCGATAATTGAGTTGGTATTGATTAGTTTATGTTATGCGTGACTATCCAGGCGACATAGGTTTCCAGTTCTTTCACAATTGACTGCAGTGCGTCATAGTTTTCCTTAATGAAAAGGATTTTGTTGAACACCACCAAACGGAATAGCAGGGGAATGAATTTCTGTTCATGATATACTTCTCAACTTGTTTTTCTAGGTAAGACCATACAAAATGAACAAACGTAAGCAATTATAGGAAGGACTTTCGGAATCATGGGTTTGTCTGTACGTAGGTTCCGAAACTTTACTAACTAACATTCATGACTAACGTTCATGACTAGAACAGGGTTTTGCAAGAAAGCGACTGCCTCAGATTATTATTCCTGTCGGTTTTAATTTTCCTGACTATTTCGAAGTCAAACATTACCGCCAGTGTTTCATCAAAACAACATCGACCAAGCACGTAAATTTACCGAAATTGAGGAGATAAATAGGCCCAAACAGGTCATAACCACTAACCAGCTACTGGTGAATTTTGGCCCAATATTCGAATTGAACTCCTGATCAAGCTGAACGAATAAGAACAACAGAGCTGCGGGGCGTATCCACACCACACGTCTCTCTTCGTTCCCAAAAGTGTAAAGTTGTGGAGGGGGTAGTGTACTATATTGTATGCACCTACTCAAAACAAACTTTTGTACTCGGTCGCTGCTGGATTAATAGCTCAACGTGTTAGTTGTGATAAACCAAGTGTTGGAATTTGGGAGACCTACAGGGCAAGTTCAAAACGACGGGGGTGTTGATCCAAGGTATTCACCGCTTGCTAGCCGGTTACTCAGTCTAAAAGCCCATTTAAGCTATGAACAACCGAATCCATCGGCATTTTCATTGGGAAATTGAAACTCCTAGAAAGGAAAACGACTTTGAAAAGGACCTTGCTTCCAGAAAACCGGCTTTCATACTTAACTCTGTGCAGACATTCGCTTGATCTAGAGATCATGAGTACTTAGTAAGTACTTTATCAATTTCATAGTATCAGAGCTCTGTACCGCGAGCCATTCCAGGGACTGAGTGTCAAATTTGATTAATAGAAGTCGGACGGCTGGCAACATTAAACGAATGCAAAACAGCTATACCATTCACCAAATGTGATCATTTTTGATGTTGAAAAGACAGATGTTACTATATAGCCGTTTCATCTTTATTGGGGATCATCAGCGCTGCATAGCGGATGAAATTCTAGGGAGGAATGACGAGTGACGCTATTTCTTGTGCAAGCTGATCAGCGGCTCATGGCTGAAAGGTTAAGTGTTCAAACTATTAGCCGAGAGGTTGCGGGTTCGAGATTCCCTAGAGCGTCAGGCGATGAGCACTACTGATGATTCCCAAAAAGATGAAACAGCTGCGCAGTGCTTCTCTGTTTTTCAGCTTGGATTGGCTTCACCTACGAAACGAATTCTCCATTAAAAGTTCTCAAATCTACACACATGCTCACTTTATGCTCTTTTTCACACTAACTTGGCTTTAACGGAGGACTCATCTGAGTTCTAGCTGAATTTCTGTCGCCTTAAATTGAACGAGCTGTAGATACGCTGCCTCATGTTTGAGTTCGTGCGATATTTGAGATGTCACAATATATATTCGTAAAGGAAATTACTCACACGGCCGCTAGAAACTCATTGACGGACCACGACCGGTTTCGCCCTTCTTGGAGTTCATCACTTAGGAACAGTCCCCTACCTACTATCATCTGTATGTCCTACTGGAATGCAGATTGTGCGAAATTTCCGGAATACACTGAGTTGCACGGTAATTTGGTTTAAAAGGGACACTCGGCCGAATCTCTCGTTTACGATTCAGCACTATCAATAAGGATTTGTGTGGTCCGGCGCTTACATTATGGTAGAATTTACCCGACTGTGTCCGTCAGAAAACCAAAGCTAATGTAACTGTCTAGTTGCACTCTTGAAGAATGGATAAAATACGGAATGATGGTCGGGATTTATGTCCAGAACTCCCAGTTAACGAGTGTGAGCCATAGAAATCGACTGCTGAGTGGCGTTCTCAAGATTACCTAAATTCTGTTCGACAGCTGCCAAAAGGTTGTGAGTAGAGCTATCGGTGATTCGGGTAACTAAGATCACTCCTTAGAAATCAAAAGTTATTGTAGCACGAGTGCCTCCTTCTTTATATGAGAACTCACAAATTGCCTTTTAAGGGAGATTGTTCGGTTTGAAACGGAGGAACTGCTCAGCTGGGTGCAAACTGTTTGGCGATGGTCGAGAAATCATTAATCTAGGAAGGTTTCGTAAACAAATTATGGATTTTTTGCCGCGCACTGTTCTTCTTTGGACACAAAGGCTTCGTCAGTCTATGTGATGAAGTACTGCGATAATTAGTCCCGGGGGTGGGTGGGGGGGATGAGTGGATGTAGGACTGCTTGGGCTGCTCAGAATCCAAGCAACTCCTTCAGTGATACTACTGCAAGATGCCAGCTCGTTTAATCGTGAACCGCTGTCCACACGCTCGCCAGTTGTATAAATTCTGTGTGCCTCACGCTTGGATTCTGGGTGTATTCCGCCGTAATCATCAGTTATTGCAGTTTGAATCACTTTCGACATTTCAAAAACAGTTGTTTAAAACCAAGCGGACATACTGGAACCCGGAAATATATATGCCGGAATTGAGAAGACTCTTTAAACTTATTTTTAACCAGGCGGAACAGTACTGAACTACCGTACCCAGAAACAATCCCACGGAACCAGAAGCACTAGCAGATTTGTTTGCGTAACAAACAAAATCCTAATTTACTGCATTTTACATCAACAAAAATGAGGCCCGAACCTCAGTTTTACTAGGCAAACAGTGCCTCAACTAATGATATTCCAAAGCCTAAAGCCGACACTAAAAACTTCCGTTAGAATAGCCGGATAAGCTTAACTCCAAATCAGAGACAACTCCCAAACAGATAGTGACTCGTAAACTCTAAAAGAGGATCGAAACATTTTGGTCACTTTTCAAAGTAGACCATGGGTAGAGTCGGTTGCAAAAACATCCAGTTTGCATCGAAATTCACGGTATTCTTTGTGGTTGCTAGATCATTGTATAAGACGAAAATCAAGCATGCTGGATGATCCCGTTTCGTGATTTCTCAGGTCAGTTTGACTAGAGATTCGAATATCGAATACACTCAACCTAATTCTCATTTACATCTCAGGAAATTGTCTGTTATGGAACCGAATTTGGCTTTCTGTTGAATGATTTGCCTGGTGTTCAGGGTTGCTCTTCGCTACTAAGTACAGCTAGTTTATATGCTTCCATATGACCCCCAAAAAAGCCTGATTTCAACTCGTCTGTCTGCGAAGTATCTGGGTAACCAAGTAACCATAGTTGGTCCTTTCACGTCAATGCTGTCTAGCATTCTATGGCGCGAGATACAAAACGCCCTATGTTTCCCTCAGTCTGCTCTACAGGTCTGTTCTTGCTGGTGTCCCCTCATTGGGCTCTTTATGCCCCTGTCCCCGTCTCGGATTCCTTCAGAGAGACTACTGCCTCATCATTGTGTTAACAAAATACGTCTCTAGGTGCTTTGAGATCACATGGATGGTCACGGTGGTTGTACGCGAAATTTGTGGCACTTGTGATGAATCTCCCCGGAGAAATCTTGCTAATGACTCTCCACCGGTCACCCACCAAGGTCACGTCTATGTCAATTGGTCATTCAGGTGCAAACAACTGCCCGACAGAACTTCCACTTCTGTGACTTTCGACCTTAAAATTCTGTAGAACAGTAAGTTAAATTGAACGCGGCATTTGTAACATATGGGTTTTCACATGACTGCTTTGGACTATCTACGATTGCAGTGCAACGAGTGACGCCAACACTCAAACCAAAGGAGCGAGGGTCGGAGTCATTGGTGGGGGCCGAACAAAGGGCACGACGATATTACCTTATGATTGGTAGTTTCACAGATTTCAGCTCACCAGTTGACCGGTTTAGGAATGAACTGACGACAGGCTCTTCTGGAGTAGAACAGTTGTTCCAAGATCGTGGAAGCAAGAAAATTAGTGCTCCAAAAGACGACCGCGTTACATGGCCTCTGTATTTTCTTATGTTCGAGGGAGCACTGACAGGGACGCTGTGGTTACGCTGATGCCAGACGTCACACCATCGTGAGTGAGGAATATCTACCCGTTATTCGAATTGTCCATTACATCATCTCTGTTAGCGAGATATATCGATACGCCGAGCATATAATAAAGGCGCACTTCTGAACCAAGGTAAGGTCAGCTTGATATAAAAATGTTACACTCCTACATAAAATTCCTGGATTTTGCAGATGTGTGTAAATAAAAACATTAATCTGTTGAGGATTTTAGGATAAGGATACTGGTAAGCTGATTCTTGACTCAGTTTGATCACTTCAAACCTTGTGGGTATTTCCTCGAGTGGTCTAGTTTGACAGCCTCAATACACGATCGATCCATCCTAAGCAACAAAAACTTGCAGTTATCCATGGTGTTTGAGACAAATTCCACGTCTCCACGTGATATTCGAGTGGTGCTCAACTCCGCCTGAGAGCCAGTTTTCAAGTTCTGTGAGAAACTTTTTGAAGGACAAGTCTGCTAAACAAGTAGTGTGTTTAATAGCGGGTCAACTTTTTTGTTTGAAACAAGAGCTTCGTAAATCTAAGTGAACATGCTATCAAATTCCTTTGGTCTTATATCGAAGAGAACCAATCACCAAGGCCCCTTGCAACCAGCGGACTAAATCAGTGTAGAAGGCCCGTTCAGATTCCCTACTGGTTAGCATGGGTGACTGTCTTAAGACTGACGGTGATGATGGGCGATTGATTACACGATTTTGGCCAGACTTGTAGTCATCCGCTTCTGGCTTAGGGCACTTCGGTTGACGGCACCCCTTGAGAGCTGTGTGCAAACTGTGTGGAGCTGTGTGGACTTACCAGTGCTGTGAAAGTTTGCCTGGATGTTTGCAAAGACAGCACGATATTTGGTCACGTAGGACTTCGAAAATTAGATCCAATATTTCTTTTAATATCTCTATACTGATTATTGCTTGCTCATTTGATCTAACTTAGCTGTTTACATGCTCACGAGCCCTCAACCATTTGTTCTGTTCACACTTGGGTACATTGCGGTTCCTCCCGCCTCAGCTATCATACACTATGATGTGAATCGTGTACTGCACATAAAATCTCAACCGCTTGAAATTTTCTGTGCCCCGTGTTTAATGCTTGTCAGGTCCCACTAACCTTTTGGCAGTGCTCGAGATTTATGCGTTTCTTTCTAGTTTGTTAATCTTTTCATCGGTTCAGTGATTTTTATATGAGGTTCTCTGGTCGTGTGTTCCATTGCCACTAGTACAGTCGTTGCATTTATAGACGTACAACACTACTCACAGGGTTGCTAAAGACTCTCGGACAGCGAACGACCGGCTTAAGAAGAGATTCAGCCAAGTGCCAGGGGAGTCTCCCGTCAAAATTAGATTTACATGCAAATTAGTGTTTTTGGCGTTTCATTTAGTTTTGTCAACACAACCTGTAGTTACAGCTACCGAAAGGAGGTCCTCTAACTTCACCCGTGTTCACTGCCGTTGGGAACCCGTAACAGTCAGGTCAAGTAGCGTGAGAGCTGCGACACCGCAGGATCGCTAATTGCGGACCGTAGACGCTAAGCATTGGAGGGCCACTCAAGGGGTCTAAAAACGGCCCCATGGTTTGAGAGAAAAGGATCCACATCAGCGTCTTATAAAACCGATACCTAAGATGAGGAATTCATTCGGCAAGTTGGATCTCCCCTTCGCTCCCTTCCCTGAATCTATTTCAGAATTTAGTTCCGCTCGATTCCGTGGATCTTCTGGACATTCCATCGGAGCAAATACGATCTCGGGAAATGCAAAGCAGAGCCCCTTGGCGTCGTGGGGAATCGGTGTAACGGCCATGCATCTAGCGACTCAGCCGCCAGTAAGAGACAGTAGAAGCGCGGATTATATTGTGCTCTATGAGACAGACTCAAAACCAGAGGAGCCGCCCACTAGTGCTAAGCCGTCAGCCTTTCGTGCACTTCCATTTCGATTTGGTCTCTCAACTTCTCCACCCGTCAATACATCAATGTGTTCCCGTCCTGCCATCCCGGCTAACGCCCCTCTGGAGGTCCCACCTCCGCTGCCTCCAAAACCGACACGCTTATTTAGGCAACCTTCTTCAAAAACGAAGGCTCCTCAAGCTTTGGAGGATGAAGAAGTTTCCAAGTTTATGGTCCCAACTGGAAACCAGCAAGTAGCACTGGAATGTTGCCCTTATGTAACGGAAAAGCTAATGGTGCGGCTCCCCATGGTCCTAATATCGCAACAGCCAGGTGGACCAAATATTGCACATGCCCACCGTGTACTACATGTCCCACCAATAAGTACTGGGAGAATGAGTTTCAAAAACAGGCCCGACTCAGAGACGGAAGCGATGCCATATTCAGCATCTCCTGCAGAATTAGGACGTCTGATGCCGTCCGCAAATGTCCTAACCCCATGATATTGATATCGACGACACATTTCAGCATAACCTTGTAATCGAGGAGGATTTGATTGGGTCACCATATCTAACAAAATGTCCGTGGAACTCAGCGTCGTCCTAATTGAAAACTGAACTGTACGTAAGTGGCTCAATATACTCATTTGTAAATAAGGTCGGTGTTATTGAGAGATTGAATGAAATCTTGCTTGATGGGAACTCAGGAACTTCTTCCATTTGAAGAGCATCAAGGATGATGAAACTTGCAGCAGCCTACTGAAAGGTTTGCAGCAACTTTGTAGGTAATGTAATACATCAAGAAAAAATGATCGGGATTTTGTGGAGGACGTGAAACCCCACCACAACCATCTAGTTCTGAAAGCGAGGAAAGCGCATAGTATGTTGCTTTTCCGGCACCAGCCACCCGGACTCCACGAACAGTTTCCCAGTTTACTACAATACCTTCAAATAAAAACCTAAATTGAAGCATGTTTCGGAGAGGTTTGGTAAACAATCGGTGGATTGTTTACCAAACCTCTCTGAAACGATGGCTACCCAATCGGTCCCAAACATTTTCCAAATGACTAAATTGGAGCAGTTTTCTTGTTTATGTATGCAATTATCTCCGACCTAAAAGACTGCGTTTCTTAACCTATAGAACCAACTTCATTGAGGTGATTCGCCAAGGACCCTCGCCAACAGCGCTAGAGAATGACTGTGTCCGAAAACTGTTCAGGGTGTATTAGGGACTAATTAGTCATCCAACAACATGGACGCAGTGAATCCCATCATACAGTGGTCGATGAACCACCTTCCATTCAGCTAAACGAATCATGGTGCACTGGGTGTAAACGAGCTTCTTTCTAGAAAGGATTTAAACGCACTGGTTCATAATATTCCGCTAGAGTGGTGTCAACCTACCCCACATTGGTAGACCTTGAATGAAGGTATCTTCACGGCTACCATTTGTTCCGTAAGCTGATTTTGTCACAAGAGCTTCTCGTGGAATAGAGCTGCTCGCCAAAAACTGTTTAAAGACCTTTCACCGTCAGGATCGTGAACATAGGTTGCGTGTTCTGACTGGTGTTTGAAGACAGATTTTTAATAAATTTCATAGCTTAGCACTTCTCTCCTAGAACCCAGTAGATAACTCCAAATTAGATAACTGCAAGCTTTCTCCTTGTGCCACATAAGTGTACTTCTACAACTAAGAGCGTTTTGTGGCAACATGCCTAACAGATGTGGTGGCAATCGTATATTTTCTATTCTGTTAAGTTCCGCGCAGCGAATGATCAAGCTCAACTCGAATATGCTGGATAGCTGCGCTTCTATTTCGCTGTTTTCTTCAATTCCTACGCTTCCAGATTGTCTTTTTCATTCCGCAAAAAAATGTAGCCATGAACTCGCTATCTAGATCAGCTGTATGGCAACCAAATTCAATAGACATCGGACAAACGAAATACACTCACTTAAATACCAATTTGGTTTTGACTCACCTGGAACACAGCTGAATCTCTCGTTTATGATGTTCTTAAGTAGAAGCATTTTCAGCAACCTCATGAGTAGTGTATTACGTCTAGCCATCAGAAAAGTTCTGCAGTAAGTCAGTTTTTCATAAGGGATCAACTAAAACAGCTTTCATACTCAACAGTCCAGGAGGCTGCATCTCGCTTTACATCGAGTTGATTTGGCACCTAACTTCAAGGTAAACTTAAAGGTTAAAATATATTTAGGAGACACTACCAGCAAGCGCTCATAAACGGCTTACGTAGAGGGTATGAGTCGCATGCTTTGTCGTGGCCCGTAGGGTCACACACAACGCCTGTGCGCAAGGGAACTGAAGATCGACTCCCATCTTACCTGTGACCAGTTCTGTAACCGGATTGATTCCTCAAACATCTGTATTAATGTCGAATTTAAAATCAATTTATCTCACGGGATGCGCATACGGGTGCGACTCGGACGGGCGGACACATCGCTCTCATGTATACTACAGACGTCATCCTTAAATCCACCAATGAAATCTCAAACATACCGGACGCACAGGTGGAGGGTCGCGAACAATTCCGACTCAGATGACCGGTCTTAATGGCATTTTACTAACCGTACCACCATCGATGCTCTTGGAGGAAGTTAGCCGTCCCAACAGAGGGATTGAGACCCTGAATATCATTTGTTATATCAGGTCTTTTATTTAAACTTAAAATACATAAAATGAAAACTCTGGCCGGCCATTTTGTGTCGAACACAATATCTTTTTTTGTGGAGTGGATGCAGTAAATCCACAATTTTCTTCCAAATTTCAAAACACCTAAGCAGGTGTGCAAGTGAAAAATGCTAAACTTACCACAACGCCTGTCAGATAGTTGTGTCGATCCATAATGCGAATGATTTGTGACCTTGCACGTCGGCCACGCTGTTTTAGTCGACGAGGCCATCTTCCATTTAGGTAGCTTATTGGGCTTGGTGGCATATTAGGTTGACGGAGCGGTGGTCGATAAAGGTAGGTTCGATACTGCTGGTGGTCGTTTGTGGGAGTTGACTGTTGTGAAGAGCTCTCATCGGCATACGGATATTGCCATTCATAGGGTAAATGTCGTCGCATACGTATGGTATGATGAGTCCGTACTTGTGAGTGAGCTGAGGAATCTTCCGAATCCATAATGCTCTCCTCTTCCTCTTCCTCGCCGTCACCATCGACATCTTCAAAATCTAGAGGTTCGGAAGATCTTCGAAGTCGTTTAAGCCTATCTTCATTTGATTCACTTTTCCCGCTGGATGTTTCAGCTGGAGGCAAATCCACCACCCGGATGTTTGGGAAACCGAGAAACGCTGATGCGTATTCCCTGGCAACCTGCAGGTTATCGGAACAACCAGCCCAGTAAAACCGACTGACTGTGGGTTGTCCATCAGTCATTGAGACAGCTTGTCCGTTAACGGCTCCAGAAGCAGACTGGCCACTGTCTTCAGACCCTCCCTCGTAAATCAAAGCACCTAGAATAAACATGAGTAAAACAGTACCTAGAAACCAACCTGGTTCCGAAGGGTAATCGATGACTGGATAGGCATTATTTTCATCTCCGCAAGAACATGATCGGATCTTGTTTAGTGCGCAGTATCGACCAATCTCGAACAGTAAAGCTGCACTAGAGAAAGCGTGTACAAGCGCTTGCTCACGAGTTCCTGTTGAAAGGATATGAAAAATAATTTCAAAACGTATAGACTCTTCACGTACGTGTGACAATCAAATGACGAGACATAGTGGAATGACACGGAAAAGGTTGTGTACGGAACACCCGTTTGACCGGTTGTTTTTGGGTGCTTTCCTGCTGTGCGTCAGTGCACACCCATATAGCGACGCATGAGCTCTAGTTAATGTGGACAGTTGCGTGTTATGCCAATTCCCCAAGCATCCGTATGAGACTATTGAGCTAGTGAAAGCCGAAAACGTCCGTTCATTCAGCAAATATGACATCACCGTTGGGACATACCAGGATCCTTTGAACCTGATCCTTGGAAGCTTTACTCTTGATGTATTCATAACAAACAAATGTTTTTACAAGGAAATGTTCTCGGAGAGCACAGCAACGTCGCAAGTATAATGCCACTCTCCCCTTGAAAACATAGACCGAAAACTAGTAGCCAAAATGGACAGAAAACGTAAACTTCCTCTCCGTCATCCTCATCCGCCATCATGCTCTCCAAATTTGGAGTTTATTGCGTTCACAAACTTACAACGGATCTTGACATATATCATTTACACTAAAGCTCCCGTTATATTAAATTACATTCAATGTCATCTGGCTCACTTGTAGCTCCAATATTCAGAATCTGCATGATTTTCGGCGTAATTGGTGAGCAGATGCAGTCGCAATAGAGGAAATCACTGGAAACTAGCGTTTTTCCGGCGGAATAATTGACACTTTTCTGATAGGGTCACTGAAATTATGATTAATTAATGTTTGTTTGCATATCTATCCAAATCTCTCCCGTAAACGTCATGAAAATACTGGAGTTGTGACATTCCAAGATCGCTGGGTTCACTCAGATGTAGCCAGAGGCACTAACCAGCAGGGACGAGCTATTATCCGTTCACAGTACGGCTTGGCATTTTCGATAAAAAATAAAGTGTTACTGTGCGGTGTATGTTGCACTGCTTGAGTTACTATCGAACAACTATCTTCACAAGCTTATACATGACACATGTTAATCCACTTTCAGAACTGTCCGAAGCTTTCTGACTCTTTCTGTACCCTCATTGTAGCTCATTTGAGTCGGTACTTCGGTGACGCCGCTAGTGAATTAAAAGGATCTTTTTGGTTTCTCCTGGCTTCTTCTGCCTTAACCAAACGAATGGACCACTTGTTCGTAAGCAGCATTAATACTCCCACCGCTTACAGGTATACCCCACTTCCATCCTGTGGTCGAGTTACTTTGAGCTGGTCACTGCATGTGTACTCGAGGAGGAACAAGTCCAATGAACGAAAAATGCATACGAAATGTTCGCTGAGCATAAACATGTTCCTGAGGAGTATGGCACTAGTGCTTGCAAAAGTGCTCAAACTGGAACAGAAACATCTCAATGCCAATGCAACTGTTGACAACGACAACCACCCTGAAATGTGGCTGACATTGAAACAACCGTGTGGCGAAGGATCAATGCTGTTTTGCTGACCTTGACGTTGCCAAGCCCAAGCATAATTTTCTGGGCCTATCAAACTCAATAAGTGCAAGCCCCTTGCACTGTCACGTTCAGCAATTTCCATTTTCACTATGGTGGTTTACTTTAAGGGAGTATTACGACCCTGAACATCAAGGAAACATACAGTTGCCGACATTGGATTGCCCTGAACCTGCTCTGGTGTGCACCAAGCACAGCGGTTTAAAAGTAGGCTTCATGCGTGCCACAAGACGGAAGTGAAGTGCTGCAAGCACGTTCAAACCAAATTCATCTGTAATCCAGTGATTGATGGCCATTTGGCACATTTTTGCAGGTACGATAGACATCAGTAAGGCATTCTGCATTGGATACAGGTTGTCAATTTAGCTTACCGGAAGTTTGTCCTATCTAATTGAGCGTGCCCAACGAGGTGAATTTGACAGCTCCATTGATACTTGCACCGCTGCAATTTCTTCACAAACGTCAGTGGATTCACAGAGAACTAGCGGCTCGTGGTTGAACAGTCAATTGTTCTAACTGCTGAGCGGGAGGTTGCGGATTCGAAATCCCTGGGGTTTCGTGAGGTACGTACTGTTGATGATTCCTAATGACCGCGAAACAGATGTACAATGCTTTACGGATTTTTCAACTTGAACTGGTCTCACATACAAGATGAAATCTCGACGGAGAATCCACAGATCTCACATTATCAAAAGTCAGCGTGGGGACCGACAGATATCAGCTATCAGCCAAAGGTTGTGACGGCTCTGACTGGATTCCATGTGCATACGTGCGACATAGACCAGACTATCCTGTACCTAAACCGTCACAGCGATACTTCGGCAGGCAAGAGGACATAGATTCGGGTATCATCTTCGGTGTTTGTCTTTTTATCCACAACACTTGTTCGAAGGTTTCCGTTCTAAGTGAGATGTAAGGCTTTCTCCCATTTGCTGGGAACTTGAAGGAATTTTTTCAGCTCAAAGCCCTTTCTCTAATCCACTGATGGGTCCATTTAAAACATTCAGGTCCCAAATGCTCGAGAGTCAAATGCAATGCGCAGAAAACTTTGAACTGCATAGAAGAATCCATACCCCAAACTTTGTCAGAGCCTCCATTAAGCTTCCTGAAAGTAAGGCGTTGAACAACTGCTCTTTAGTATGACTTCAAATCATGATTGAATTGCACCCATCTGATTAACTCGCTTATCAACTGCAGACTGCATTTTCCTTGATAAGAAACTGCACACAATGTTGATGAAAACTCACTGACAATCCACTACTGGTCTCCTTCATTTATGACTCATCTCACATGCGTATTCGTCGCATTTTCCTTAATTTGAAGACGAAATTGAGCATATGTGGGGTCAGGCACTAAATTGAAGTCTGAAGATTTTCACACGAACGAGGTCTACACACGAGTCTTCATTGAACGTTGGTCCATTCCGAAATTTTGCTGAATTCCACGGGAGCTAAATTCTTCCTGGAACCAATGCCTCTTGCCGCCATGGTTTGAAAGTTTTGTCCGTTCACAGAATTTTGTTGCGACAGGCATATTACCAGCGGTGATACGTTCCGCAGACCCTGGAATACCTGATTCATGGCACCTGTCACCGAGTTGATTTTTATGTCTTGTTGGTAGTATGAAGAGATTTGGGGATTTTTATTAGAGATTTCGTTTTGTGAGTGAAGCCAACTATGCTGGAAAGCTGAGAAGCACTGCGAAGCTGTTTCATTCTCTTTGGGAATCATCGGCAGCGCACCTGCCGCTAAAGTCCAAAGGGTTTCCATTCGCGATCTCTCGGATAGCATCGTGAACAATCAACCGTTCGGCCAGAGCGCCTGATCAGCAGTTTTCTGAAGCACATCAATGCTATTGCGGTCGAAGTACATCTTAATCTTCGTTCCATCACTACGCTACACTATTTGTGGAAGTTCCATTTAGATCTAAGCTCCATCCATTCAGGCAACTAAGCATAGAATCCCAGTTGTCTATTCTCTGGGTCAGTGTCAAACAAGGCTGGAGAATGCACACTTATGCATTCCATTTATTTAAACAGAAAATATGTGATAATAACATCGTTTCTGACTATAAAGTGTATGTGCACCTGAATTTTTATGGCATCAGAAATTCGAGTTATTCGGGTTCCTAGCGGTGAACTGTCTGGGGCATTCGAAGACAATTCTTAACCTTCGAAGAGAACACTCTGAGGAGGGACTACCCAGCGGAGTACACCGATTTCCATTGGTTGTTTGAAGCTCTGATTAAACTTCACAATTGTTGGGAGACCAATACTTAACTCAGAACACTGACTAACTTCTACGGAACTATGGTCGAAACCTTTTTCAGAAGGGACTAACGGGTCATTCGTTTTGCTTTCCCAGTGTGTGGTTGCAATTTCAGTAGACTTTCTTGGGTTAATGCAAATCAAACGGGAACCTTCTGCGAGCCCATGTATTAGTTTGTTTTTCGCTCAAACATTATATATGGGAGCAACATTGTATCACATCCGGCCATTAGCTTTACTCAATATCTCATTCCTTCTGACCCCATCCAGAGTTTTCGTCACCTTTTTGGCCTTTACACTGGTAGAACTTTTTGGGTTTTGGAGTTCGAGCCAGGAGCAATAACCTACACTAACCCCTGCTTTCTACGACTTTTGCCACGCCATAGTCAACAAGGTTGATTCTCCTGGTTTGTGCCCCATTGACCTGTCTCACTACATCCTCTGAGTCAACCTGAATCTATTATATTGCAGTGATAATTGCTAGTGGCGTTGAACTTTGCTCTAAGAAGTAAATTTATTTTGTTAGTTGTCTATATTTAGTTCTAATGGTTTCATCCTGGCGGCGCCAAATGTAAGAATAGACTATCTTGGAATGGTCTATCTAGAGGGAAGCACATACATTTCAAGGCCGATAGGACGTCCGACTGATTACATCAAGTCGATCGATAGGCGGGACCGTACGTATCATACGGTGCAGCAATTATTTTGGATGCTCCTGTATCCCAACATTTGAAAAAAGACATGCGCTTCTGATGAATTCTTTTGTGCGGAATGAATCAGACAAGCTGGGAACCGCTCAATGTCCGAAAATTGTGTGGGTCCACCATGAGTGTGAACACAGTGCGGAAGCTACCACCCGATGATTCGGTGCACTGAACGTCACTGTTCGGAAAACGTTAAAATCGTGGTCTCGTTGAATTCGTGGACTCCATTGGAATTTTTTAGCGTGACGTATCGGCTTGAATATTTTTGATGCGTGCATCAGTTTCCCGTACATTTGTACCAACTTATAGTGTCCCATCAGTTTATACTTTTATTCGATGGGTTTGTCAGAATTTGAGAGTCAAATTTTACAGCTGCCGTTGTTTGCATTAACTTCGAGAGATCACTATGATTACTGGTTCCGCGTGCGTTGCGCTCACCATAGAAAGAACAGTAAACTACTTTGTAGATCCTAATGAATTATTTTTTCTATGATGAGCAATAATTCAGTCCACCGATGACTGTCCCGAACAAAAAAACCTGACCATAAAACTTAGTGAGTTTGGTATATTTCGCTTAACTTTTTGAGGAGTGAACAGAAAATACTCGCTTACGGCTGGAGACACTTTCTAAAAATCCTAAAATATGTAGCCCTAGTAAAGGTAGCACGACGAATATGTGACTGTAAAATAATTGATGAGCTCTGTACTCCAGTCTGGCAATATGACCTCAACCAGTAGCTCTCCCATCCGTCCCAGTATTTCTACTCATTGACGTTTTCATTCCACTCAAGTTACCCAATTCAAGAACAGCAGGAGACACTTAACCAAAAGTACAGGAGAGTATAAAACGTTACAAAGAATATAAAGTGGAGGAGAAATGATTATGAGCCTGTTTGACACCCGAAAATCTAACAATAATTTATGCAATACATAGTGGAATATTCATGAAACTGCAGTTGGTTTGATAGGGCCGACTTCTAGGACACCAAAAAAATTATAAAGGCATAAAAACTGTAATTTGACCTATAGTCCTCCGAAGAATCCAAGCAAAATTAGATACACATAAAGCAATTTATCGTAAAGCGATTTACCAGCACTGTCCACTGGACCTTATTTCAGTAACACTCTCAGTTGATTATGAGCAAAAGTCATGTATAGGGAGCAGTCCTTTCATATCAGAATGGTTGAATTTAGTTTGAAATCAGTGCTCTATGTGGTTTAGAAAAACACGAAAACAAAAGGAAGTCATATGACTAGTTTGGGACACAGTGATAAAAAGGTTAGTACTGAATCAAAATTGTAGTAGCTCTTTATATCCGATATCGGAGTACAAACTGAGAAGTGTCGGGTATCTAGGATACGGCTACCAACAAAAAAAAACAATCTTTTGGCTGTAACACCCTTTCGGCGCTTAGCTGCCATGCTACCTGAATGAGACTTGAGGGCTGATATAGTGCCGGGTTGCCCAAGCCTAGATAGAAGCAGCTGAGTTGCTGAGGTTGGATTCAAATCACGGACCTTTCGGTCAGTAAGTTCATAGCTAAACCACTGGGCTATCTCGGGCTCTATCACTCGGATACATACCAGTTAACTATGCCTTTGCCAACTAAGACGAGCTGTTATGTAAATTATTAAGATATTAAGAATGGTAAGCAGTTTCCGTTTTAAGGAGAATTACTTCTTTTTGTTCCAGCTTGATTGTGCTATTTGCTGTTTTGAAGAAAGTGTTTATTTAAAACTTCACACCCTATCAGAGATTACGGTAGCGAAAAATGAGTCAAGTGATCTATTGGTACCAAATAAGCTCAGTTTTACAGATAAAGTGATTAAATTTGATAGTGTTTTGTGCATCGTTCTTCGTTTGAAGAAATCAAATTAATTTCTATACCACGTGATGTTCTTGATTCAGGGTTATTCGGAGTGAAGAACCAAGTCTTTTTCCTCGCAAAATTAAATTACACCGGATAGCGTCGGTCGCAAATGTTTCCACACGTTCATACTGATAACGAATTGAGTGTTCAAATTCTAGACTAGGGAGTCGTTGATATGTTCAGTCAGTTTGCCGATTTTCTTGCTATTGTTTCGGCGTTTGCATTCCAAAATCCTCAAGATCGGTCACGAAACATTTGCGCGCAAATTGCCCAGCTAGACAAGTAGATTAACGGCTACCTGATCTACAGCCAATTAGCGAACCCGAGCTGCCAATAATTCAACAGATTGCCGATGAACTGTTATTTTCCACTAAGCGAAAAAAGAGACAGCTGCAACCTACCTCGTTTCAGTTCAGGTGAGACATCGGGCAACCGGTGTATTGATGTGCAGTTCCAACGTCGATCAGCAAAAGCCTTTGGACAGTGATAACCAACGGCATGGGCGGCACGGAGTACAGCCAACATTGCATAGCCAAAACGGGGATGGTTGCAGAATCGGGTCTGACGCCGCCGTAGACCGAGTTCAGTTGAGGCTGTGTGGCATTCCGCACTGGTGAACCTATCGGCTGTTGTGTCGGGCGGATGATCTGCACTCCTTGGAAGACGATAGATTCCCCTGAACATGTAGTAAAGAAAATTGGTGTGAATATAGGTAGTCCCTAAAATTGTAGACATCTATTGTGGTAGTACAACTGTCAACTAACGACCTCTGAACTGGGTAAACTACCAATATGAGGGTGACATATTCCCCATAAGAAAGACTGTCATGGGAACTAAAATATATGTCAGGTCCCTAATGGGACGACAAAAATAAACCAATTACCTACGGTCCCTGCTCTTGCCTGCCGAATAATGGGGCGCTCTCTAAAAAGTAGCTGAGGCGTCGACTTACACTCTCTTAGATGGACTATGGTATGTAACACATTATGCAACTATATTATACCGTGGTGTGCTTTGCTACGCTTCACTGCACTATACCGTACTTTACTATAGCACACTATAGTATAGCATACTATATTATAACGTGCCAAACCTTACCATACTATACTATACTCACACCACACTATGCGATATTATGTCGTGCTAGGCTATGGCATAGCGTTTCACACTACTCCACTGTACTATGCCTGGTTGAGATCAGCTGGATTAAGAGGAAGTATTTGCTAGCGACCCAATCTAACTTGTCCTATGGTCAGTAAGTGTGCCTCAGCTGATATTAACGGGTTGAAAAGAGGAAATGTTTGGACCAAGTCTCATGTGCAAAACCATGCGCTCAAATGACTACTCACGATATTTTATCGACGTTGAGTGTGTCGCTCATTGTTTCAGAATTGACGTTTAGTAATAGTGACACTTGGCCAGTGTGTTCCTAAAGGAGAGCACTTGTTGGATTTTGCACAATCTTGCTTGTTCCCCTCTTCAAACTGTCCTGGGAGCGTGCAGCACATCTACTTAACGATGTTTAGGGTTCATGAACCCTCAGACTTTTCTTCTAGTAGGTGCGCAGGGCCCTATTTGATCTGTGTAGACATTTTTCCTCTCATATGGTACCGATCAAGCTCCAAGCAGTTTATTCGGTGCATAACGTTTCAACACTTTCCCTTCGCTGTCCCGTTTTTCGGTAAGTAAATCCATGTTTTCAAGGAAACATTCAGCTGCCACTAAAATTCCTTTAGGTTTTCGTAGTCAAATATGTTTTTTGTACGAAAAAGGAGCCGCCTAATCTTATTGTTACCGCTGCTGTCAGAAGTTCCTTTATTCAAACTTTATTGGGTGTCCGTTGTGTTTTTTCAAATGGGTAAATTTCCTTTACTTCGCTGCCTTTTGCTGCTCCGAAATGCGTCTCTTTGCTCACGAATAGGGTTTGCATGCAACTTTTCCCATGCTCTATTTAGAAGTTACTATGGTCATCTAGTAAACACTGTGCGTGTCTTTCTTCGATGTCCACGAATTTCAAGAGTACCGTACGTAGTCCTGCTTAGTGATACACCCCATTCTAATTTGATAGTAAGACTGATGTCTGAAACTTTCGTTTTGCACTCTGGTCCACTCTTTAGTGGCGAGAATGTCACCTGCATAAAATATACAGAACTTGAGGCTTGGAGAGCTTTATGGATGGAAACTGACCGCAAGGCCAACCGACCGAAAAACAGGAATGGGTAAGGAGACAAGCAAAAAATGCACTAAAACTCAAAATATCTAGAAGTCGAAATGTCATCGAGGCACAATCCAATCAGAAGACCCGCTATTCAACAGGATGCTAACCAATCAACTAGTAACGAGTAATCAAGGTTGATTTGAGTGAATAGCCTTGATTAACACACTCCGTGCAACTTTACACCGACGATGTCATTCCGAATAATGCTAAATCGTTTGCCCACCTCAGTAAACAAATCAATGGTCACCCCCAAAACATGGACTGTCGACTGCAAAGTAATTGCGCTTCAATGCCATTCTCCAGTGGATGGGAGAAATTTGCGAAATTCGATGACTGCTCCAGCACAGATCTCAGATGTGATAGAAGTAGACCCGGACTATATCAACTGGTCAGAATAACTAAAACACGCATGAAAACGTGTCGGTATACTCCGCTTCGTCAAACACTTAGGAACTCACCACCAAAGTGACCAACATAAGAGTATGTCAGGGGCCAGCTGGAACGCACATAGTTCCTTTGCGGAACACATCATCCAGAGGGTTGCCGGAATCTCCTGAATAGCTCACAACCGGTTCCACCCTCCCCGAGTTTTCGGCAACCATGTGTTCTACATGTACCCATATTGGACGCAATTCGCGATGTACACTCATTTTCGAAATAGTTTGGTTTCAGTGGCAGATTCAACTGAAAATCGGCTGAATCTCTCGTGTATGCTGTCCTTCTTCATCTCAGTGTGTTGCATAAGGCTGCCTCATGCTTCGGGTGGTACAATATTCGAGATGTCATAGTACATTGCCAAGATGAAACACACTACTCTTGAAGTTGCTGGAAAAGCTTCGACAGCCCACCACCGATTCCCCTTCTTGGCGCTCACCAGGTAGATGCAGTCCCTTAGTTTCTATCAACCTCGTGTTTTACACTGTTCCTAGTTTTCCTAGGAAGAGTAGAATGAAAGCAGTAATAGCCAACCAATGCATAGCTGGACAAACAAGTGATTAGGTTGCCTCTCAGAGAAACAAACATTGCAATGTCAAGCCCAGTTTGGATCCAACTACTGGCAGAATTAAAGGGGAAGTATTTTAAATTTCGTTTAAGTTTGAGTAACTTAGTCCACAATAAGATGACCCAAAACCCGCTGAATACTGTACAATGACCAACGAAAGGTCTTAAGGATACAGATGATAAGATATTACGAGAACAATATGACGGTTGTCATGCAAAATACTCGAAATGGTCATCATTAATCATTCCAGGTAGTTCCACAGGCTTCTCAAGCACATGCTGCGTGAACTTTCATAAACCTGGACATCCGAACTCGCATAAATTTAAACCACATATGCGTAAAGCCGTGAATTTGTACCATCTGAAGCAGGCTGGCAGAATCGAAAAAGTTCCCACCAAATACCTCCACGACATTTGCTCCGTTATTGACGTCAAGTTGTTGATTGATTGCCTACGAACGCTGGCGATTATAACATTACCGTGGCATTCCGAACGTTAACCTTTCAGGTTTTGTACAACGAGAAGGATAGTAACGCTTTCCAGACGCTGCTAATCCGTACTTAGGTGCTTGTTCGGAAAATGATAGAATTATTTTTTGTATCATGTTTCGAATTGTCTACATGATATTTCTAGTTTCTATTGACTCGCATAAACGGCGAAGTTGAAATAAAAACCCCAGAATACCCTACAACTGTGTCAGATGATTAGGGAAACCCAGTCTTTAAGGAATCGGTGAAATTCATTAGACTTTAGTATGAGTCTCGTACTGTAGTTCACCGCCCATTATTCAGTTAGTTGTGAAAAATTTATTTCAAGTGAAATATCGTTGAACTCAGTGATTGAAAAAAATCGTTCAGCTGTAACACCCATTTGGTGCCGAGCTGCCATGCCACCAGAAAGAAGCACGAGGGCTGGGATACTGCCACGTTGCCCAAACCTAGACAGAAATCGAGAGGCAAAGGTCGGGTTCGAACCACGGACCTTCCGGTCAGTAAATTCGCTTTAACCACTGAACCATCTCACCCCAGTGAGCTATCCCGCCACTCAGTGACTGATCACATACCGAATCTCTAGGGTGCCAAAAACGGCTCAAGTTTTGTGGAACGTTTCGTCACCGATTCGGTTAACCAGAACACCAAGTTCCATTGGTAAATTTTCGAGGATTCCGCAAAGTACGCCATATGTTGCTGCTGTCGAAATTACGACAAGGCGGCTTGCTCGGATCCAGAAAATACAAAAAGCTGTCTTCCATGTTGTTGTAGGGTGATCTTTGGGCTCCGTCCAGGCGGTTTATTTACCTAATTAGCAATTGTGCTTATGTATTTCTCATCTTCCGTTGGTAGAGTTGTTAGAGTACTAGCTGCCTAACAGAGAACGGTCAGCTTTACGTGCGTTCTAAGCGACCCAACTGGCAAGCATATCAGACTGTGCGCGACTGGTTGTTGTCGGCTGTCAGTCACATGTTAAGTGTTCGCACTTGTGTATGCAGCCTAATTTGCAACAGATCGAGTAAATTCGGTCGTCTTCTGACCACACTGTCCCCTAATTTCTGTTCATTTAGCAAAATTCTGCGTCCAGTACGCAATGCTTTGAAAACAGCAGCTCATTAGTTCGACAAACAGCTGTATAACCCCTATGGATACATTGCGAAACAACTCCGACTGTTCGGGGCCGCAATACGCTGGCTTTGCCGGCCGTGATTCGCTCCCCAGATGGAACGAAGCCGTTATTTTTGCGGCACACAAAGAGTGCCAAGAATGCATGCATGCAGCCACACACACACAGACACTCAAGACCGAGCGCCTTAGCTAAATTTCCGATAACTACGTAGCGCCACAAATGGCGACAAATTAGCACCATGCGACCAGATGGTTACTTCGGTTAACGGCTGTTAATAATCTTCGGCATGATTGTAGGCCACTGCTTTCGTTGACTGTGTGTGGTCAATTTCGCCCCGTCGTTGTATGATCACACAGCCGGTTCTGATAGATAAAAAAATCACGCGATATCAAATGCGGTTACACTGATACATCACTGTGACACGTTTTCTGTCTGACTATGGCCAGGCGTAGTTGTTTTTCGAGAATTTCACGTAGCCTACATTAAGGGCTACACACGCCGTACTGTTTCATAATCACAGAAAAAACACGAGCCTTAATCCATAGGTCACCGTGCAAGGTCAGATTTCACCTAATTTTGCCCCAAGGCTGGAAAGCATCTTGCTGAAGAAATTCCAGGTGGAACTGAACTAAAAGCCTATACAATATACTTCGAGGTATCTATATACACATTTATACAAGCACTTAAACTCTGCTGGGGTAAAACACAAAGATGGTGAGGAACGATGAGCATTCGAATGACCAGCGGCACCATGCGAAGCCATCTGCTTCACTGAACAGATTACCCGACTTTCGGATAATAACCAATTATGTTGGTATCACAAGACAAAACCTTGAAAACCCTAGACCATCAAACATCTTGTGGCTACTTGCCAGTCAGATTGGAATTCACGTTTCTGCAGGTTCTGTTCCATAGTAAATATAACTATTCTTGGAAGACTCGTTGTTACAAATTGTTTTGTGGAAGAAATGCATGCTTTTTACTCAGGTTTGGCCATACTAGATACTAAATTATGCTGAACGCGGTGACAGAACAGCAATTCTCGGAATATCTATGATCTTATCTTGTACGCGATATAACATTTCATCTACCTCAACTGACAAAATCGTACCAGTAAACTATGCCAAAACAGATATTCACGGAATTGTGATTATTTGCGGTCAAATCACAGTGTAAATGTGCCTTTTACTCTATCACCGTAATAATCGAAGTCTAAAAAAATGGATACTCACGAACGAAACAACTCAAGCGAAAAATTTAGCCTCCCTGGGTAGGAGAGCAGTGTACTGGGATTTTGGGATGACTTGAGGCAGGGGTTTCGAGTGAATGTGTACAGATTCAAGTTACAGCGTCCTTGGGTGTGTCCTGTGTTGACTGATGAAAGGCTGGGTTAGTGCATGTTGCTGACGGTAACGTTACAACAACTTGATCTGCTATGTGTACCTCAATACTGTACTGTACTGTTTGAAGAGTCCTGCTCTGAATCAGACGAACTCACGCAAATACCTGTTTTCCAGTTTTGGTTTCGCATCACACACATATCGATTAGTTGTGTTCTCGAAGTTGCCGTACAGTCCGCCACATAGATACTAGCATCGCTGCCTTGTGCGCAGGTAACTGATATCGCTGTTATCACATAGTTGGAGGTAGGCACACTTCCTGCGTCAAAGTTCGACGTCATGGCTAATAGGAGTTTGTCTGTGAACACACGCCCAGGTAAACAACAGCGGTTTGCGACAGAATTCAAATCCAAATACATGCGGTCTGTTTTCTTATCCTACTTCCATCATTTCATTTTAACTGAATCCAGTCTCCTACGACTGACAAAGACTAGATCCCTTTCTATAACGCAGGAACAGCAAGCAAGAAATCATAAAAGTTTGAAAACCCGGAATTGTGTTACGTATTGTGATGCTGACTGTTGGTCAGCGGCGATAGAATGTTTGCGTTGTCGTCTGAAGAGATTCCAACCTATCCAGTTGACTCAAAATCTTCTGGATAGGATTAAGCCATCTCAGTAGGCAGCTAGGCAAATGTGAATACTGTGTTTATTCAGCGAGCAAATATCGATGGTTTCCGGCAACTCCAAAAAGAGTTGGTTTTCCATGGGATCTGTTATTTATATTGCAGCCTAGCAAGGCGTTGTGTCTTACTAATGCCTATTGGCGTTCACAGTCAAAATAAATAGAACGTTTCCGTACGAAGAATAGTCGCATCGGCGTAAAAAACGATTCTTCTAGCATAGCACGAATGATCTTTGCCTGAAGTGATCCTTATAAAGGGAAGAGACTTTACGGAACTCATAACTTATAGGGTTACTGAAAACTCTTCGACAGCCCGTGACCGGTTTCGTCCTTCTTGAGGCTCTTAAGGTAGAGGCGGTCCCCGAGTTTCCTCCAAACTTACCATAAATGAGAAATCCCGCTGGGACTATGTTTAGTCTTCCGTTAAAACCAGATTAGTTTGCAAATGAGTGCATTTCGTGACAAGACACTTCTTTACTAAATGAGTATTCGTCTTGGTTCAATTTATCCTAGTATTATACACGTGATGATCCAACCACCTACTTTTTACGAGTAATTATCATATTATTACTCTGTTCCACTATAGCATGCCCACGAATGCGTGCTGCGTATTTCCGTGAGAAACTTACCCACCTCCGGGATGGACCCCTTTTCTCTGAATACCATCTTTATAGGGTATTCCTCATCTATTCGAATGCAAAGACCATACCCTGTGAGAGTATGCTCTTTATATGGGGGCCTTTTTTGGGAAGGACTGCAGTGGTGATAGCTAATGAGGCCGTTATTTGACAGAGTGTGTTCAAACAAGCGCACACACACCCATGCAGTTACACGTATGTTGATGCGCAACATCAATTCATATAGCAGACGTGAAGCGTATCAGCGGCCACCTTGTTAAGAAAAGATTGTGTTATTAGATTTAACCAAATGCATTTCAGACATACCACCGCGAAACTTGAGGAGCTCAGAATATGATCTCTTACTCGGGGACGTTTTCTTCTGCAGAAAGTTCTCTATTCTCCCGAAACTAAACCGGGCTGTTCGCCACCGAAATTCACGTAGGAGCAGGGTGCATGTTCCTGTGGAGACTTAGCCACACATCTGGTTGTTTGTGTTAGTTGAGTAGCCTAATGAACGTTCGTGTCACGCTACCCAAAATGCTTTTTCAAATTATGACCCTTGAAGCCATTTCGTGTCCTGCCGGCTAACTGGAATTTTCCTGCTGAGGTCACATCATGACAAAACCCAAATAGATACACTGTAAGCTACGGTTTATCCACATGAACCACGCGACATGAAAAACATTTAAACTGTTCCGACGTGCACCGATAGTAGGTGAACTAGGTTGTCCACATAACTCGAATAGTACTGCCATTTAACTGAGTCCATGAACCTTGAGGGACGGAACTAAATGTGTGACACGTTACCGTCATAAATTTGTCGTCCGAGTGCACTCGCCTAATGGAGAATGTCTAGCCATCGGCTCACCTACTATGACACGTCGACTTGGGGTTCCCATAACCGATTGCGTTGTTTCAACAGTAGTTTCGACCCTCATGTGAAGAATAGGGTTGTATTTTTTGGGCTCAAAAGTGCTTGTGGCTTGGCTTAGCTTTCCACTGTTTCCCGCTTTCCAACATGGCCCTACGTGGTAAAGTCAGCTAAGCTGCTTGGTTTGCTGATGGTTTGGAATAACTTAATGATCTATACGGCGGATGTGTTTGGTCATGCTGCAGGTAGAGGTTTCCTGGGGCGACTAGATCCTAGAGAGCTCTCAGTTAGATTGATAAACAATATGCACGACCTGAGATACGTAAGCATCCCGTAGGAATACACATGCGTCCCACATCGATGTGCATTTCTGCAAATAGTACAGATTTTTTATAGAAAAGGTAAAGATTTGCCTGATAACTTTTCTATTCTTGTATCTGGGATGGTTCTGTATTTTGGTTAGTCGAAAAAAGGGAAAATCCGAATAATCCCCAAACATATTACGCTACCAGGATCCTCTTGACCATTTCCCTCCCTGCATGAAAAGCACAATGTTTCGTGCATGTTTTCATTCCACGCGTCATAAGTTTTAGAAGAGCGAAGCTGTACTGCATCAATTCGTGGGAATTAAACTGATTACTATATTGGCCTGTTCGGAGCAATCGATCTCAGTGCTATCCTCGATGGACTGGATTTATGAAGCGTAGGTAAGGTATAACCCTGCATTCTTGTGCACAGTCGAAAGAGAAATTCATACTGTGCCGAATATATCGAATACTCCCCTGATAGTTACCCGTCTAACTACGTTCAGTACATGTTGTCAAAACCTCTTGAACAAGGTGAAATGTGTCCATGTTCACGCAACCCACAAGGTTGCTGAAAATTCTTCGACAGCCCACGACCGATCTCGCTCATCTTATGGCTCAGCTGGTAGGCACAATCCCCGAAATTTCGTCAACCCTACGTACTACTTGAACCCAAATTGGACGGACGTCGAAAAATAGTCTCACTTGCACCCTAATCTGTTTCTGACAGCTGACTCAACTGAATCCATCTCATTCTCCGGTTTATAAGCGTCCTCTTTAAGTAGAACATAAGGTATACTTAATGCACTACTCATAAGGTTGCTGAAAATTTTTCGACAGCCCACGACCGGTTTCGCCCTTCTTGGGGCTCATCAAGTTGTCGGAAAATCGGGGACTGCGCCTACCTAATGAATCCCAAGAAGGCCAGAATTGGACGTGGGTTGTCAAAGAGTTTCTGACTCCGTATGAGTCATGTGTTACGTTCAGACGATAGCATACTACGATGTCCCAAATATTGTACCGACTGGAACATGAAGCGGCCTGGTGCAACACATTATGTTGGGTGGGAACATCATAAACGAGAGATTAAGTCGTATTCAGTTGAGTCTTTTGTCAAAATCAGATTTGTATACAAATGAGGGTATTTGTCTGAATATATCCATATTCATTTGAGAAATGTCATACCTGAGGATTATCTTATGATGCCTGTTTCAAGGACTGCTAAGACAAAACAGTTGCTATAAAAGACAAGTAGTGATAAACATTGCCACCGGAGCTCAGAACTAACAGCCACAAAAGCCGTCAAAATTACTTATGAAGTGACGAAAAACTGTAACAATTGCTCGCCCGATTGCACAATTGCTGCGCATCGGTACTAGTGGTCAGTAGCTCGTCCACTTGACGCATTGGTGGATTCCCGCCACACATTCAAGTACAAACACGGAAAGTGTATAAGGGTAACAAAGAACCATAACTTGTTCTATCCGTCATGAGGAGCTTTTATCCTCAAGATAGAACTGTACCGACCAAATACTTCTTTGTTGTTTTCTATGTAATCCGAGGCTTGACTACTGGCAAGACAAATGTTTTCTGGATTGAATGGGATCAAAGACACAGTGTAACGCGTCAAGAAAATTGAGACGCAGGGTCAAAGAGTTGATTTGCAACTGAAACAGCTATACGGTTAACTCATCACAAGTCTAGCCCATACTGGCCATGTAAAAGCTTGCAATTTGATGTCAACTGGGATACAAAAACAGTATATACTGAAAACACCATTGGGCCCAACAATACAAGGAAGCACTAACTCGTGCCCGTTACAACTAATCATTCAGGATTGCACATTTAACACGTGCTCAGCTACGGAACTGATATCAGATTACTAGCGCTTTCTGAAAAATAGGGATCCTCATTTGACTGGAACATTTTGAAGGAAAGAACTTCAGCAGAATGGATAACTGCTTTGACCAACATTTTTCTGCCTCCGGTTATAACAACTGAAGCGTTAACCACTGCTGCATGCGATGGGACATTAACAACGTCTCACTGTGGCGTCGGATAGTCAAGAAAGATTTCCGGCCCTGGTGAATTCAGCCTCAACAGTGACTGAAACAACTGGTCAAAATACACACGGAAGCTTCAGATTTTCACCCTGCCAAAAAAAAGCCGGCAAAGATGCGTTCTACTTGAAACTTACGTGTAATTCTACAGGACCCTGCGTGAAAAATAGGCATTCGTGATACATTAACAACAACCTACAAAATAGTTCTCTAACGATTTAGTCCCCTATTAATTTCCCTATATTTTTAAAGTACACTCTAGAAAGAATTTAAAGTGACGGTGGGATTTGTAAGCAGCTTTAAACGCAATTATACACGGATGCAAAATTTAAATTAGACCGAATGCAAGACACAGCACGATCATAGTTATTGGTGAATATTCGTGACCGTAATTAAGACGACAGGGAAAAGGGAAGGGACTACTTTGATTTGCCGATTGTTTAAACTTCTTTTGACGGAGCCTTACCACCAGGCGCTACAAAATCCCCTCAGCGGACATTTTTAAACAATATTGTATTGGTGGAACACACTCACCTAAGTAGTGTGTTGTGTCAGAAAAGAGAAACGGAATTATATTTAATATGTTATTATTATCCTGCTACGTTTTAAATAACTTTTGCACCCAACAAATAAGTTTCGTTGGAAAATCACCTTATTTAATCACGAAAATCCAGCAAAACATTTTAGAACCAGTTGCGTGATGCGACAACATGCAGAAGAAATCTTTAAAAAATTGTTTGCATGCTATAAAATAAAACGAGACAAATCCGGAGATGAAATATCAATTGCGATACAGGTCCAGGTTACCGCATCAAAAATCGAAAGCTTTCGGTGCCATTATTAAAGCCCCTATGTCATTTCTAAACCAGGTCAAGAAATGATCCTTTTCGCATTTGGTTTAGAAAAGTGTAGAGTCAGGTATGCTGCCATTCAGAACAAGAAACCAGTGTGCACTCAAACTGAACGAAAAGGCAGGCATACAGTGGTGAGGTCAAAACACTGAAGAGTAGTAATCTGTCGTCACTCTAAAGTGGAACAAAAATTGATGGTTGCAGAAATTTTATTGCTAACACTGAAGCTCAAGTTCAAACTGAAGCACAACAGGGCAGCTTGTTATCTGAATTCCTTGGCCCCACTTGAGTTAGTTGCCAAAAGCTTTATTGTTCAAGTATGATGAAATATCTTCATATGCCCACTGTATGTGGATACTGTTCTCACATGTAGGGTCAGTCACTTCCTGCCGAACGCACACGTGGTATTTCACGAAGTCGTTGTAATCGAACACAAATCCAGACGCTTGTTCGGGCTGGACAACTTTCCAACCCTCAGTGACTCCATTACGGAATCACTTCATGTTGACACGGCTTAATACATACATACACAGACAGGTATGCAGGCAAGAACACGATTGTCTGCTCGGCTGACAGTCAGAATTGTTCATTTTTCTGGCCTATGAATGTCAGTTTAGTGAGTTGTGAATGCTGTATACTAGTCGACGGAATTTATTACGTACTCGAGTCTTGGCATAAACAACATAAATCAACAGAAGTCTCTATCAGGGTACAATGAATCACATACGCACGCAAGCAAGCATTTATGCACACACAAACATTTGGGTCGGCGAAATCGTGAACAATCCCAAGCCCAAAACAGCATAAACACAAACCGCGGGATCGTGTGGACGTTATCGATTCAGGTCCGGATGATCAGCGATATACACGGGCCACCAGAAGCATTTCTGAAGCACTTTCGATCGGGGAGTATTATAAGCCCAACCGAGATGGACCACTGTTCGCCGAGGTGCACCTTTTCTCTGACCTTTTCTCTTAGTGTGCGCAGTTACACAGATTGCGATTGTCCCGAGAAACAAGTCATGGAAAACAAGCTTAATTTCATGCAGATGACTTTTTTTGCAAAAACCTGTTCAGGTAACTTACACACAGCTTTCAGCCACAGAGATCTTGACTTCCTAAAGTGATGTTCAAACGCTTGGTTCTGGTGTGATCGATTGCTGAGAACAGTTACAGTAAAAATCAGGCTGCCGAAACTCGAGGTCTTTGTGAAACCCTGATTCGTGTGTCCTCAATGCCTTTGGGTTGCTTTGAAATTACTAAAAAGGCAAATCTGCATGCTCGACAATCTGGCGGGGAAACGCTTTGTCACTTCAAACGACAACCCGAAATTTAAGCGTCAGTTTCCCCAAGCATCATCAAAGCAAATGGGAAACTGGAATACGCCCTCAGTCGTTTTTGAAAGGAAGCCTAACGGAAGCATAAGGGAAACTCTCAATTTACCTAAAGCTAAAAGGCATGTGCCATCCTGGGAGTAACTGAAAGAAGGAACATGTAGCCCAATTAGTTTTTTCAATCATTTACCGATTAGTTGCTTTTTCACACATGCGTCACCTTTTTGGGATAAGACATGAGCAAAAGGAAAAATCCACGCAGATTTGGAGTTAACGTGGTCAGCTTGTGCAATCTTTGGGAGGAGGGGTGCTATCAGTTGCTATATGACAAACTGGTCACTTAGTAAGTAGTTGTGGGTAATTGCGGGATTTGTACGATCCGTATCTACATAAAAGTCCTCTTCCCGTCCTTGAGCAATTATTCAGGTGAATCCAGACCGGAGAGTGGAGTTTTGCTGCTACCAAATTTCATTATCAGTGCATGCCCTTGGCTGTGGTCGGATTTAAACCCCGGACAAGGCGCGTTAAGGTGAGCTTAAGCATGAACGCGCCTACTAGTTAGAAAGCGATAAGTAGGTGGAGTAGTGGGAACACGCTCGCCTCGCAAGTCAGATCTTTGGAGCTCACATCCCTGTGCACCATGGATTAGTTCTAAACGAAGTGAAACTCCTTCTCAGCGCTACTCTTCTTGGGTGCGCACTTAACTGAGTAATTGCGTCAGGACAACATCACGACAGTGATATATGTGTTGATAATTAGTCGATGAATATAGCAGACAGTGAAGTGATTGGCTAAGCGATGTTTTGATGCTTAAAAAAATTTCAATCCCAGGAGAACCCATTAAGAGATAAGGGTATAGTTGACACTTACTCTTAATGCCCCCCCCCCGATGCATGAAAGCATGGGCGACCTATGGCTAATAGGGAAAATATCTCATTTTCATTTCATCAGCTTTCTGACAGGAGTGGCGAAGCTCTACAGCACAACATTCATTACAATCACTACTACAACATTTACATTCGTAATATATTCACATACTTCAACGACTGTTTAAAGTCAAGGGGTCAAGAACCCAACTTTTGCACCAGGGAAGTTTTATTCCATGGATAAGAACATGAACCTCATGGAGAGTAGACTTTCCATTACCATTCATTTTCAGCAGGAAATAGACCAGGCTTCTAGCTCTTAGCTTTGAGGCAGGTGTGGCCCGGTGTTTTTTTCTCAAAATTGAACTCACTAAAAGAAGGAACGTTCCGACATAAAGGAATGTCCCGGATTCCTATCGGTTTTTACGGCCTGGGAGAGACTGAAGATCTTGTTCAGTTTTAATTGAATCTGTCTCCGGATGCATAATAATCATGTAGTCTAAACTCTGTAATAAGTTGTTCTGTGAAGAGTCACTTCGGCAGCCATATTGTATCATTACGAAACTATTTGATTGTTCTTTTTCTATGTTTCTCAAAATGGGCACAATCACCCGTTTTACAAAGTGAACTTGAGGCATTATGATTATTATCCTCATTTTTTCATTAGAGAATATTCTCTTCCGGTGACACGAATAGTGGTTGGTTGATACGCAATGCTTTTATTTTAGAATATTTTTGAGTTGACTGCGGACCGCGAAAACGAATTACGTACAATTGACAATCGGTTAGATATCTTGCACACTTGTATCGGGAAACATGAAGTAAACGCAAAAATTAAGGCACAACTTCACAAGGTAGACGACCACGGGACCTGAAGCATCCGGTTGAAGACCCTTCTTCAGCTGAGCTGCGCACTGTTATGTTTTTGACGAAAATCTTGCCATGACATTTTCAGGGTAATAGTTCTCTTAGGAGGGGCTCTACTTTGGAGAGGATAACACTCAACGGATTGTGCTAACTTATAAAAGAACAAATATGACATATGATTTTCGCCCTAACCAACTGCGACCGCGATCAGGAAGTAACCACAGTGCCATTTCGCGAGAAAGAACTGCTTTACCTTGATAAACACTGGCTTATGTTAACAAAGTACGGATTAGTTCAGCTCATAATTTTAACTGATCAGAAGATACTGAGGGGCCAAGGAAAACACTAGTTGCCGTGTCAAGATATTGAGTATTGCGCAAAAGTGTCTTAAATAAACAATCCACTTTTCTGACCGTCGAGGATGGCCTTCTTGAAGAAATGGGAACCCAAGAAAAGTGGAGGCTTGAACCATCAAGCTTCCAATGGTGAGAGTTCAGTGCATCTTCAAGTATTTCATTGTAACGAGATGTCTGTTGTGAGCTTATGCAATTTGTCGCCTCGGAAACCAAAATCTGCTCAGCAGTTTGACTCCTTCAATATCGAGTTGAAATGCATATAGAAAGACTTTTCTATTTTTTTTGTAAAATACGATAAATTAGCACTTTCTGTTAAACTGCATCAACACTAGTCTATTTACGATTGTATACGGTAACATTTGATAGATAGGGTTTTTGTCAGGTGTTGTTGCTGAAGACTACGATAGCCACATGACAGGTACTTTCTAGTGGTTTGGAGCCGTCAACTGTTTGAAGAACTATATAAGGTCCGGCAGACTGGCAGTTGACCAAATCACTTCCCGAATGTAAAATGCCGGGCCGGTGGCTGTCATATGCTGACACTTGTGGCGTCACTGTAACATCAGTTTGGCCGTCAATGATAGACCATTCACTGCTACAGTGTTATCTACCCTAGTTTATTTATCAGAGGCATGGCCACCGCGTACTGAGGGACTTAAGAGACCGTTTCTGTTGGACCGTGCTTTCTTCAGAAGCATCAGGCCCAATGGTTACAAACATTGCATCAGTAATTCTGAGATACGCTTAATGGTTTTCAGGAAATGTACCTCTCTAGCGATAGATCAACTGCTCACTAGTAAGACTGGTTAGGTTGAGCACTTTATACGCCAGAGGTCCATTTGTCTCACGGATGCCTACTAGCTCGGCCGCTTCACGGAAGTCGACCCAGGACTAGCCAGTCCATGAATTAGCAGTGAGGTACGAGAACTCGTAACAACCAACTCAAACGCGCCGGCTGCTAGCACCATCCCGGATATGAACTTCAGGACAAGAAAAGCCAATAGTCAATGTTCCTGATAGAGAAGTCCCACTCATGCAGCTAATGATGGTCCCGAACCAGAACTACTGTCTCCAGCTTGTAGTTACTTCAGACTATGCACTAGCAAACAAACAAACAAACAAACAAAATTCCCTTAATTGAACTGACTGGATCATCCCCTCTAATGAATGGCTGTCAGCACGCTATTCTCATCCACGGTGGATGAAACTGTGGCGGCTGGAGCAATCGTATATTGATACAGGGTTTATGGTTGAACAGATGCAGCCAAACCGAACTGTATTGGTAACCTGCATTTGTCAAATGTAGTCTGTATTTTCCTCGATGTAAATCAGTAACTGTAGACACACCTGTATTCAGTCCTACTAGAGTTGCGCATATTTTAGCGTAAATCGATGGCCCATCTTCAGGACCAACTTAAATAATTATTCGAATCATTGCGCTTTAGTCGTTTTCATTTTTTATTTAAATTCTTTCATCTCCGTCGCTTTTCTGCAAATCTCCGCTGGAATTACTGACGCTTCAGTACAAACACTAACATCAGGCACAACGCATGCAGAAACTGATGTACACTTGTCAAATGATGCGAGATCTCGCACTGCTTGTTATCATCTTCAGCAACTGTCTCAAAACTCCTACTGCGAAATCCGGAGGACCGCCTAATTTCTGTTCACTGCCAGCCAAATCACAGGTGTCTTCGTGCATTAAACTGCGCCCAGTGTGCTGGCACATAAAAAAATAACGACGCAAAATCCGCAACTATTTGTACACGACAGGTGCTTGTGAGGGATCGTTGACCAACTCCGAAATATCGAACTGCACTGAAATTCAAATAGTACCTGCATAATAGGAATTGCATCCGGCGGCCGCGACAGTCATTTGATGAAACCTTAAGTTCCGTATTTTCCAGGTGCTGAAATAGTTCAATACCTAACTTGCATAGTTTGGAAACGATGGACTGTTTCAACAGTGCACCAATCATTTGGAACTTTATTGAGCACTTTATTGGCTGAAGACTTTCTTTCATCAAACCCTTATATTCTCGACTATGAAGTTTTTAATTTCCATTCCGTCGTCAGTTGGTGATGCCCACACAGCTCTCCAGCTGCCGAGGATGTTTCGGTTTCTGGAGCAGATTTTTTGGTTTCCTAATTGAGCATTCAACCGTGTTTTTGTGAAATTACTTTCTTTTGTGAGTGAACTCATATGGATGTCGATTGTGTGCCTCAACCTGGATAAACATGACTTGTTATTTTGCAGGGTGGTGTATCTGACGGTTGTTGACCGCCCGGACAAGTGATGTCGGTTTCCACCAGATCTGAGTGTTATTCTTCCAGATGCGACTTACCATACTTGAAATTCTGTCCACTGACTTCTCTCGATGTGGCCGCAATTATCTGGGTTCTTACTCCAAACTGCCGAAAATTTGAGGCGTAAGGGCTGCTTATGGGTTGCCCAGAAGTACCACGCGTCTCTTCTTTACCGATTCGAATAACTATTCAAAAATGTTTTTTCCGCGTAGTTTGTGATTGTATGCTCAATAGCTATTGCGCAACCCTGTCAGTTGTTGAACCGATACCCTCTAGCTAGGCCATTTTCGTCAGGAATCCTAATACTCCGCGATCAGTTGGTAACGCTTTTGGAGGGAAAATCAGCTCGATTCCGAGTTACAGTGTAGATTCCCAGGGCACTTTATACTAACAGGATGACTTTCGGACCTGGAATGCGTATTTTGTGTGTGCACGTGTATACGCTGAGTTGTCGGTTGCAGGAAGATAACATGGATGGATGGACTGGATTCCCACTTGTATTACAGAAAATAAAGGATCGCCATATACATACAAAATGAAATATCTGCAATGCGACACAAGATTCTGAACCAGCATGTGAAGACTCGGTGCTCCTCTATGTACATACTGTTTACCTGAAAAGGGTCTCAAATTCCAGCTGAATCGTTAGAATTAGCAACAACATCTTGAAACATGTCACACCAATCGCTGAGTATGTTTGGTACATCTTCACCTATACCATCGGATTGTTTGTGATATGAAAACCTCCGCAGATCAAGTATGCATCTGCCTCACTGTAAAATTGCGTGCAGAGCGTTCAATTTTTTATTATGTCAACACCGAATTCCCCCTCATACTACCATCTCGTCCTGTCGGTTGATGAAATTCGGTAGACCGTTGGATATCGATTTTTGGCAACGCAACATTAAGTTATAGACCCAAGACTGGCATTTTTTCCACACTAATCTGTCGTAATCGATTGTATTTATGGTTTGACGAACAAGATGGATGAGACAACAGGGAGTTTGTCTGCAGATATTTTTACTTATTTTGGGATAAATATTAAAGGTACCCTCATCGTAATGTGGAAGTATACTGTTAGTGTTTGTCGGTAGGCGCTTGTAGGTCGGTGGTGAAAGTACAATTGACTCCTGGTTCTCATTGTTATGTCAGCATTTTCAGACCCACTGGCTGCTTTCGGCAAGCCTCCACGCGTCTCACTGACTTATTCCATCTAGTCTATTTGAGGAAGCCAAGAGCTTGTCTGCAACATCTCATTCTGCAGTATCCTACTATACGCAGGCATCCACTGGCTGGACTAGTTTGACCGGCAAACCAGATCCGAATGCCAGTCATTCACATTTGGATTTTTCGGTTATTTGAGTCAACCTGTGTGATGCGTTTCTCGCTTATTGTGGGACGGAAGAAGTCTAGGAGTTACACACTATTCACAAGGTTGCTGAAAACTCTATTCGAATAGTTTACAACAACCTTGTGAGTAGCTTCCTTTATGAAAATACACTGCGATAACTCGAATATCGTACCAACTGAAACATGAGGCGGCCTTTGTGCAGCACGTTCATTTGAAGAATATCATAAACAAGATATTCAGTTGAGTCTCTCGTGAAAAGCAAATTGATTTGCACATGAGTGTATTTCGCTAAGTCTAGGGGTTATTCAAGCTTCCTGAAGCTGTGTGAGATTTGACTTAATTGGCATAGACGACATCCACATAAGTATTTCCAGCTTTTCTGAGACCCCCCAAATGGAGATCATAATAAGATGAACAAATCCAACCTGTGAAACAGCGTTCGTATACTTTTTTCTGTGGCGCTTCCACTCGAGTGGTTATTTGGAAAATCCATGTCCTCCAGCAATATGAATTCCAGTATAAATTCTGCGTTTTCCTACGTCCGGTAAACCGGCTTGCGGAAGAGTAAAGCTCCATTCCTTCTCACGCGAGATGCTCAGACTCAAAACACCGAAACTCCAGTCTGAAAACAAATCCATTCGAAACCTTAATTACTGGGAAACATTTGCCACATTTATCGGTTAAAACAAGACCCTGAAGGGCATCTTGCTATTTTTTAACAGCATTTTAGTTTGGCTGATCTTTCGTATTTAAACTACGTTCCAAAAAGTCTTAGCTCAGGTTCTAATTGATAAGTGTGTAACCCACCGGAGTTTTAAAGCTCTTCACAGGTACACCTTTGATCGATCTGCTACCGTTTACTAGGTGTTTTCGTTTCCGGTAATCTATCGGTCAGACAAAGTAATCTAATGTTATTTTAAACCAGAACTTCAGATTGTCTAACTGGGATGAAATATGACTCTTGCTCGTCTTTATGCACAGAACCGTACACAATCGTGTGACGAAGCGAAGTAACTAAGCCGAACTGCCACACTATTACTGCTGGAGATTTCGACGGCAGGTGACTAGTGTTTTCATTATGGGGGCACGATACCGGGGCAGAAGTGATCAGTAGCGTCAGTCTCACTAAGCCTCATCATCCGATCTCAACTGCGTTGTTGGCAACGTGTGTCTCGTAACTTTATGCATGCATTTTACTTCACACCAGTATGTTCCATAAGCTTGCGACTAGGTGTTCTAAGAATTGAGTAGCATTTCTTCCTCAACAGGCGATCTCAGTTTTATCATACCTGCCATGTGTGGTGTTAATTGCATAGTTGGTCTGAAGTACACAGGAAAGCGGTTTCTTAGCTGACGAACTGCTTCGATGCACTGGGCTTGTTCGAATCTCCCGTTTGTCTACTGAATTAGTTAAAATCATTCTGGGCATCTAAGAGGTTACTTTGCTTCTGTCATATTGTCAGTACAATGATATACCTGCGAAGCCTTCTAGTGTTAGTTTAACAATTTAACACGTGCATGTTATGTATTTCTTCTTTTCAAAACTCATGGTTTGCGTTCTGTTATGTGCGCAGTCTTGATTGAGTCGTTTTGGGAAGCATAATTGTAGCGCTGTTGAGATCACTAGCTTTCTGGAATCGAGCTATTCACAGCTTATCGCTCGCAGTTTTTGCGGGGCTCCTGAATACCCACCGGAAAAAAATTATCCTTCCAATATACACTTGAGCGGAACAGAACGGAACACAGAGTGTTTCTTTGTCCAACAGGACTGTTGTAAGGTGAATCTGGTATATAAGAGGCGTGTACTAATAGATAAAAATGACAGTCCTATGCCACCAAGACGGACCACTGCAAGAAAACAGAGTTAGTTTTCCTGTTCTGGGTTGACTAATTCAATGCACCTAAGGGTTAAAAATAGTTCAGAAAACCCTGCAAACCGGCTTCTTCCTCCTAGGCAGCTAGCTGTGTTTTCCCTTCGCGAAAGACCAGACTCACGAGAAAGCAGCACCCTGGGAATGGTTTTGCTTTAGTAAGGCTCAAGTACGCTATCGATTGGAATGTGACTACCCTAGCGATTTTCTCCACCCGACCATCAATTTCGCACAAATAGGTGAGCCTACTGCCTTCAACAAATGAGCCATCTTAATCCTGCTTTGAATTACCAAAGCCCAGTGTGTTATACAACAGAGGTAAAATTAAAAATAGCAACAGTTGAGGCAGGACAACAAAATAGAAAATGAAGAACACCAACTCATAAAGTAAAACAACGGCGAGATATCATAAAAGACAGTCAACTCAATGATGCGAGTGACCATTATGAAAGTTCATTTGCTAAGCAAATGGTTGCAAACTCACCTGATGCTATTTTTGTTCATGTAGGACATAGACACCTTCATGTACCGTAAACTATTTGCTGTGAGTTTACCTCATCAAATCAAACTGTCATTTACCTAACCTTCATTCTGCTGAGTATAAACCCGGTATTCTATTGGTGGAACACACTTCTCATAAGGTTGTTGAAAACTCCCCGACATCCCGCCCCCGGTTTCACCCTTCATTGAGTTCACCAGTTAGGCGCTGTTCCCGACTTTCAGTATTTATTAAGGAATCTCAGAATACATTGTGTTAGTTTCCTTGAGTGAGTGCCGAGTAAGAGAAAAAATCTACAAAGTAAACGTAACTAATTGATCACGTTCAATATATACCCCTTGCCTGAGCTGATTACCTTGTTTTCCACAAACATATGTGCCGGTTTCATTGAGCAATCTGTCACTTGTGTCCCCAACCATCAGAACTCAACATTTTTTATCAGAATTATGAAGTAAGTCATTTCATGGAGTTATCGACTCAGTTGCTTCCAGGACGGTATGTGACGAACAGTTCTCAGAAGCAAAGACTGTGTTTTACTTTCCAGAGGAGTGAATCAGCTCTTTATCTCACAGCCGTTATTGAACAGCGGTCTAAGGAGCCTACTAATAACTTCATTGTCTCTGTCTTTTTCATAGGGAAGTCAACTAAGCCTCTAATGGGGTAGATGGGTTACAACGAATTTGATTTGCACACTTAATTTCGTATTTATTTTACATTTTATGACACCGATGTGGGTAGTTCGACGATGAATGTTATTTCCACTTTGTTCTCCGCAAATGTGTACAAGTAATATTCACCAGAAATGTAAGGGCAAAAGTTGATTATGCATTCCTTCATATCCAGTGAACGGTAAGTCGAATACGTGAAGGAGTCGTGAGATTTAGGGATCTTTCCTACTAAACTGGATGGTAATAATTCATACCACCCTGATTAAGACAAAAAGAGTTCAACTTCTCGTACATTTAGAATATCATTGACTGTTTGTAACGGGCGTAGATGGTTACAATACTCTCTTTTGGTGAGTCAAAAACCAAAAAAATAGAAGAAAATTAAACAAGCAAACAACAGCTGCACAAAAATATCTTTTACACAAGATGTGTCGAGAGCCGTATTTCTGTGGCGTTGCTTTCACCTTGGGACCAGTACCCATTGAAAAGTACATCGGAGGATTCAAGCTGTTGCCAACTGGTAGCTTGAAATTTACTTAAGGAATGAACTAAAATTTTCAACATATCAAGCGTTTCAAGCTGTGCTGCGCAAACTACCTTCCGTAATCGCAGCTCTCAGGATTAAGCTTTTACTGACAACTGTGAACAAGTCGATAAGCTAAGAATCGCAATGCATGAATCCCAGTGGGCTTCAGCTGGTTACAACCCGTTTTCTGGGCTAGTCCATACACAAACGAACTTTCTGGTAAAGCCTGATTTGCTTTTCAAAAGAAAGTATTTTTTCAATTTAGCTTTATGCATGCAGGGTTGATTCAGCATGCATGATGTCATCCACTCTTTAGATTTCCGATTGCTTATTGGTAAAAGTGGTGCACGTCTTAATTGGTTGCAGTTTTACTATATAGAGCAAGGCTGTTCTCCTCTGAGATGACCGTCTAAACGGACTACAGAACTTGCCAATTTCTACTGGAGGTACTCGTGTCGTTTAGACAATATACATTCCACAGACTAGAAACTTGGTCGCTTAGAGAATCCACTCAACGTTAGATAAATCTCTTTCACACAGATCAAAGCTGGAGGTCAGAAGAAGCGTGGAGAGCCGTTGTCATAATAGGGGCCTGCTTAAAACAGCATATTTCTAGACAGATCACTAATTGAAGAGGAGAATTACGCAGTCAGTGGAACACAATATCAACCAGTGGAAATCTCCCATACCTGTGGAAATCAGGCACGAGGCTTGAGATCCATCTACAGCTAAAAGGAGATCATTTCTATCTGCGTGATTCTTTCGCCGCATACCAAATGTTTTTTCTGTAAACTGAGAAACGTTAGCAGTTCCCTCTGTAAATTCTAATTTCCTCAGTGTAACTATCAAATTTCTCCGGGTTTTCCAGACAATTCACTTTAATCGCTCTAGAGCTTCAAGCTAAAAGCAGCTATTATGATCACGAGCACTGTGAAGCAAAATATTTCTAAGTCTCAGCGACCCTATCAATGTGACTGTTCGTCAGTGCAGGCGTCCGTATGAACAGAATGAATTATGAAAAATACTCATTGACTTACAGCCACCGTATACCGTCTGCCTGATACGGCGGGTATCCAGTGATGTGCACCAGCAGTACGATAACCCAAAGCACAAATGTGGAAAATTCGAAACAACCAGATCGATGCGATGCAAACGTTCCAGCCTTTTGACGCGTAGCCACAGAAAGGGACATTGTTGTTCAAAGCAGTTCTGGTAGAATTCCGAGTATCCGGCGTATATTAGTTTTGTCCGAACTGAAAAACATATGACATCGCACAGTAACTCTGTGGAATCCTATAATATAAGTATATGTTCCGTATTCCTACGCAGGCGTCTAAATTTGAACTGGTCGTGCCATAGACAGTGATTAATTCGGAAGTTGCAATGGAGAATCTGCGAGCTTCACACCTGTCACTACTGCTGGCCACATGTATGTGTTACCAGTTTCCGTTTGTTGAGTGAACGCGCGTTAATAAGTTGGTAACTGGAGATCGCATTTTATCGCCTTTCTATTCCTCCATTCGACCCCCTCAACCCCATGCGCCAGGCTGGGTACCAGCCAGGTTCGAGCAAAACTGGCATTCTGTGCTGTCTGTTGCTTGCTTCGGCAAAAGTGCGAACGATCGCCAGTGGTGGATACACCAAGCAGCTGCACACATTGCATTCACATTCGTGTATGAATTGGGCGCACCGGCAGACGCACAATGGTTTGCGCACGCACCTGAACGAATAGCGTGGCTTGTACAGTCGCAACGTTCGCGAAGGCCCATAACCACGCATATATGTGTGCACACATGCAAGCACACCTCGAAACACTGTGACCGGCGTGCAGTGCACATGCAAGGACCGATTTATCGGGTCTGGATGACCGTAAATCACACGGGCAACATCCTGTTCACAGCTGCTGTCTTGGTGCCATGCTGTCACCAAAATTGGGTTTTCAATATGGTGGGCAGAGCCTCGACCAACTGTGCCCCACAAACAGGCAAACGCGCATCGTTTATGTGGTGTATCAAGTTACTGGCTCTGAACGAAAATGCTGTGGTGGTGGTGATGCTTTTGGCGGTGGCTGCAGCACCGGCGGCGGCGGCGGGAGGTCTGGCGTGTACCACAGATGCTGGCAATATTTACGGGCTAGGGCCAGACGAGGTCAACAATCTGAACTACTTATGAATGTGTGTCTGTCCCAGGGGTCAACAATTCAGTGTACCAAGCCTTTGTTTCCGATCGGACATATTGCATGGAAGCACGCACCTACGCACATAATCTATAGTAACCCATCACCTAGTTGGCGTATTGGATTATATGATTGGTCAACGAAGCACATAAATTTCCCGCGAGACTTTTCAGGGGTAGGTATGACTTCTGAGGGAAGAATTCGTGTAGCTGACATGCCTAACTTTGCCCACACACCCCCAACCCCTGTATCCCACGAGAAGGATAGCATCTGGTTGGCAGTCGGTCGTAAAATGCGGGTGCGTACAAAACGACGCCAACCACGCAGCCGGAAACCGTTAGCCACTTCATGTTTCCCAGGATATATTTGAGCGTCCGTCTTTAGTTTACGACAACGATAACAAGTACATCAAATCTCATACGCATGGGTGTGATTGTGGGTGGAGCCTATGCCTTCTTTCACCCATGTTCTACCTTCTAATCTCTATATACATCCACCGTTGCTGAAATCAGTTGTTACCGGATAGCATAACAACAAGTAGATTGCAAGCAACATTGAGACATTCTTGTGAACTGTAGGCGTATGATAATCCCATGAGACAAATGCAACAAACCACTCAAACTGAGTCGAAAATAATGCAAAACCTAATTGGTTGACCTTAAACCCAGTGCAGTCTAATCATAGGTTGACTGTACTGAGAAAACTTTCACCAGTGAGCAACTTAAGGCCAGTAAATAGTGAGACCACCTGTACAAATTAGAACGTGGCAGAAAAGTTCATCTTTTGGGTTGCTTCGACTTGAATTTTCAAGCTGATCTACTCAGGATTTCCATACTTAAAAAGTAGGAAACTAAGTTCTTCAGTTTATTAGTTGACATATGTCCCACAAACCATGAAATTGTGCAAATTCCTCTGCAACCGGTTGAGAACATCGGGGTTTAAATAGCAATATATATCCCACTGCTTTTGACAAATCTAGAAAACAGGACATCACCTATACCTCGTTCCAAATAAACTACTTTCTCCCAAGAACAACAGTAGTACGTGGTAATTTACATTAATTATCTTGTAATGGAAGTATCCTTGAGGTTAAGTTGCTATGTACGCACCAAAACACTTAGTAATTGTGCGATGATCCTTTTAAATCATTCGTGTTTGACGAAGCTTCAACATTGCATTGCGCTTTCTTGGGAGTTTCACTGATTCTTTTCAATTTCCACATGTGAATAATTTTGATGCCTCGCCAACCCCCTGTTCCATCTTTCTAATTTGGTAAAAAGCGCCTGATTTGTTCGAAGTATTCCCCTAAAAGCCCAGCACCTTTCGGTGGGGTTGTTTAATGCTTTTCTCTAGGTTACCTCTTTCACTCAATTTTCTTCTCAACGGAGGTGTTTAAAGTATGAAAGAATAATCTAGAATCTGAAATGATAAGTGAATGACCGCCACAAAACATCTGAGAAAATAGATCAAGAAAACATTTTTTGTAATCTTGCAAAGGTTAAATCAGGGTTAGGTGATGTCTGTCTGTGCCTTAAGGATGTACAGTCAATCGAAAAGAGGGTATGGAGATACTGCCTCCACTAGTGATCGGCAGGCAAGTCATTTTGATTTTCAAATGGTCTTCCACAGCTTCAAAGCGCTGATTTACCTAAAATTTCGAAGATGGTTATCCGTAGCCTCATGCAAAAGACTATACTTGACTTTGCTCTATCAGGTGACATATTTCCGGAAAGAGTTTCTCTGTTCGCATTTCGCCGCTGTATGTTTACAGTACCTATCTCTGCTTGGCGATTGCCTGAAAAATAAAGTAAATCTCCTGAGAGTGGAAAACACCCAGCCAGCAGCATGAGCCCCTTTCCTGGCAGGTCGATACGCAAGGAGCCAATCAACAACGGACCACATGGTGTGAACTGCGGGATCGGCGATTAATCACTCGCAGCCAAATAACAGAATTCAAATCCTATCCAGAATTGTCTCAATTCGAATCATTCCAAAATTTAAACGTTCATTTGCAAACTGAGATAGCATGAGTATGAAAAGAAATAAACCTCTTGTTTCGTTAAACACATTCTGTTGCAAACTAAGTAACGTAAGATTCAACAGGATCCAAGCGGAATCTCCCGTTTATGACATTCTGTCTCGTTTACGGTGTTCTAGAACCAAATGTGCTGCACACACAAATTGCCGAACGGTTCATTTGGGCTAATATTTATTTTATCGAGGTGATTTTACCGCTAAGCTACTACGTATACGGCTGACGAAAGCATGTTCGCAGCCTTCTATCATTGTTGACCCGTTTAAGATTCATCGGATGGGCTTCGTTCCAGGACATCCTTTGATCTTCGCGAAGTACATTCGTTTGCAAACTAATTTAGTTCAGCCGAATTCCTTCGACTTCCTTTCGTATTTGAACTTGAAAGTAGACTCAAACTTTCATTTACACATGCAGCTCAAGTTGTCAGTGAATTCACTAGGAATCACGGAAGAAAATCCCAACACTGACTAGACTGTTATCTTTCCTAAGTTCACCTGAGACCGTTCAGAATACCAGCTGAAAGGAAGTCTTTGTTTGCCGATGAAACTAACCGTCACCTGTGAAGAAACTAATGTCGAATTGTACAAAACCTAGTTGTGATGGTGTCGAGTGGATCAGAGACTTAACAGGCGAAAATAACCTGACAACGCGTAAACTATCCTCCTCATTGCAAGAGCTGCTGATTCATTAGGCGACCTCTTTGGCAGACAGCTTTCCAAGGGTTTGGGATAGCAAATGTGTTAGCCTGGGTTTCTTTCAGCACAAGAAGTTGTAATATGCGGCTATCACCTCTCAGTGAATAAGTCTGAAAATTGCGCCGAATCTCAGTACCACTTTGGAGCATACAAGTCATGATATAGCATTACGGTCCATCACTTCGTGGTATGCGTGCTCGTTTGCGTGGTGTAATTGCATGCGCGTGTGAGGAAGTACGGATAAATCGCACACAGCGATCACATTCTCATCAAGACTCTAAGCGTTAAAAGTGACCGTAGTAAAATTCACTTCATCGTATGCTCGTATAAAGTGTGAGAAGACCAAATTCATTGCTTTACATGTGACCACTCATTAAGTACAACCCAGCATCCCTTGTGCACTAGTATTCTCCGGTCGTTTAGAAGCTCTGCTGAGGGATAAAGTCATTCAGGTTAAGGACTGTTTTTCTGTAAAGTGGCGATTAAACAAAAGTATGATTTTCAACGTAAATGTAATTGTTTTTCCAATCAGCGAAATCAACTCTAGGAAGCCCTCATAATAATGCTAATTCTATATGGATGGTAAGCCCCTCATGACACTCAACACCCAACAAACACCTTTGCAGTATTTGGGAAAGGCATTAAGAAATGAACCGAAACCTCTGTAACTAAAAGCTTTTGATGTCTCCCTCCAATACCAAGGCGTGATTACTAGAATGCTGTTTTCATGTCGCAGAGAAGAAGTAATAGCCATGTGATTATTGTGCGTACGGAGTTGAATCAACCATGGGCTACTTTTCCGACGTTTTCAAAGCACCCGACGGAATAAATCACAGAAAGTGTGGATTTTCTTGAAAAACCTTACCGGTTCAGCTCTAAGACAACCACATCAAACAGATTTGAATGTTCACGGTAGTAAAACTCGACCCGATAGGTACCTCACAATCTATTGCATCGTAAACTACACTCTGGGGTAGAGTGAGTTCAACTGTTTTGAATGACCTCAAAAACAATGTTTCATGTTCTTGAAAATCCAAAAACAATTTTTAGTGTCTTGTAAATGACCTATTTCGTAAAGGCTTCGTGAAGCAAGATAGTTTGACCAAATAAACAAAGGTTGAATGAGGTTTTGTGGTTTTGTTTTGGGGACCAGAACCGGGGCAGGGAATGAACTTACGTAGGCATCACATAGTTTATTGCTTTGTTTGGGTGTCAGATCCCGAAACTAATATGACGAACTAAGTCTTTCCCTAAGGCACCTTCCATTCTTCGAAAACGATTGCGGGGATTATTAAAACTGTCAGGCGCCAATGTTCTACGAAACATGAAGTCTTTCGAAAAGACACAAGACGTTTGGTGCGGGATGCCTACAGCTAATCAGGACGTTCTTGAAATGAAGAAAAGATAATCAGGGAAAGAATATATGTGGGCATTCGACGTGCTTGGAAATCACACACTAAGCAGTGAGTGACAAGCATGCCGTTTCGGACTCGTCAGGGTGGTGGTCGAAAACAGGAAGTATTTTTCTGTCGGTCATAATGTTTTTAGGGAGGACACTCGGATAACACCTGAGTGTATTCGTGGACAAGGTCATGATCGATCTGAACTTTATCCTTCTCGGCAACCAAAAGTTAACCAATTTCATTGCTCAAAGATGTAGGTAAGTTATTCACAATTGATATGTACATAAAAGTAGCTTGCAAGTTCCTACTTGGAGGTAGACATATCCGGTTAGTCACTTTATTTGTGTACCTGGTTTGAAGACCTTCTGTGATCTTATCATGTAATAAATTAATTAAATTACTTAATTTGTTCAAGTAAATTACAACCTCTGAGATACCCAATCATTTCTATCATATTTTTCAATTGACTGGTCCAGTTCAGGTCACCGTGAACTTCTGAGTCGCACCAACCAACCACATTTCAGCAGTTCATAATGCAACTGATATAGCGCAAGGTGGACCTCAGCAACCTACATTATTGGGCACGGAAGTGCCATCAATCGGTCCTCTGCGCAAATCTTCGATTTGCCGGTAGTTATTGAAGGTACAAACCGTGATTCTACCACAGAATCTGAATTCATGGCCATAAGTCTTCCGGTAACCTAATGTTTACAAACAACCGGAGGGTATGAGACCTTGAAAGCAAAACTGATAGAAACTCCGAATAAATTGGACAGTATAATCAGCCGAACTAGCCATGCTAATATCGACCATCCTTCGGATCTTGTGCCTGTGCAAAGCAGACGCATGCAGTTTTGCTTCAGATTGTCCTTGTCACGTACACTAATTCATAATGAGCTGCAGTTGGGCGGAATGGCTAAATAAAGTAGAAAGACTTTGGCTGAAAGAATCGAGTGACTTGTACGTCGGCGATAGTCCGGTACGCTCCTCCATCAGTAATTTAGAAATTTGAGTTCTTGGGCACAATGATATCATAGGATGCCCTCAATTAAGCAGTTAAATGAAATAAATGACCGGACACGTGCACAGAAACGTGAAGAATACTACAAACGAGATAATCAGATGGGATTTAGTTGAGTCTCCAGTTAAAATCAAATTAGTGTACAACAGTGGGGTCCAGGAATTTCGTACAATTTGTGTTTAAGTAGAACACAATGATGGGGACTTGCGGACAGCACCTATCTGTGAACCCCAAGAAGGCCGAAATTGTAGTGCGCTGTCGAACATTTTTTCAACAACCTTATGAGTAGTGCTCCTTCAGGACAGTATACCGCGGTATCCCAGATGTCGTACCAGGACGAAAGCTAACTCAGCTGTAAAATGTCACAGCCAAGAAATTCAGCTTAGATTCAGTTAAGTCTCCCGTTGAAACCGGAGTTGTTCACAAATGAGTGTTTTTCATGAACGTGTGAATTACTTTACTGCCGGCGAACGGACTATGTGCGTTTTTTTGGCGCGTGATGTAAATTAAACATACCGCGATTCATATTACCAATTACTGACGTCTCGGTGCGGTCAAAGCCCGTATATCAAATTCGGGCCATTTGTGAACTTTGCATTAATCGGTCACGCATATCTACCGAGAATATTGATACAGAATCTGTTTCGATACTTTGCTGCCCTACGTAAACAAAGAGACGAACTGTAACGGAAAATTCACGATAGTGTGCAACACAGCTTTCCACAAATGGCCCCGGAAACAAGTTGGTTTTTGGCCCTTAATTGTTCGCGTTATCTGTAACAAGGTGCGTGCTGGCCATGAAATGAGAGGGCAGTGCAAGTTTGACCTAATAAGCTGATGGTCCCAGTGGCATTTCTCGAATTTTTTTTGTATGCGCACATTCATCAAGGTTGATCTGATTAACAGATGCCAAATACTCTGGAACCGTTTGCAGTCTCCAGCAGAAGCGGGTCTCGAGTCCAATGCTTCCTGGTTCTGGGTGGGTGAAAACGGGAGAAAGGCCATATAGCTGGGTGGTTTGAAAAGGAATTTGACGAATCTTACCAGTCTAGTGCGTGGGAACTATCGCATGGTATTGGGAAAGGTAGTTTTAGGTACCTTATGAATGTCAAATGTTTCGCTATCAACTTACTGAGTGAAGAGCCCGTTGATCCTGACTGATGGGTGACCTAGATATTACTCGGAAGATTTCACTGATTACGCTGGAAAAAAACAAATAGATTTTTTCTGGGCTTCATCAATCGGTTGAGCACTAATTAACTTCGCCATCAGATTTTCTTACAAAACAACTATCCAGCTATCCTATGAGATACAATCTGTTGTCCCATCCGCGCAGTTCATGACCCCAAAAAATCAAGTAGGCTGTCAACTGTTGTCATGCACATGGAGCTGCATCAAGTTTCCATACATATATTTACGCGGCCACTTGGCCGTGCGTTTTACCTGACAGCTCTACTGAATGTCTTCTAACATCCCGCCACTTAAGCCATACTCTTAGATCACTATCTTTGCCGCAGACTAAGGAAAATTCCAAAAGTTCCTAGCCGTTATTGAAAGGACCGTTTTACTTAAATGCAATGTGACGAGAAGATGCGGCCTACAGTGAAGTTGAGTCGTCAACATCGCCAGGCCAAGCATTCGTATTTCTTCATCTTTCAGCCAACGATGCACAGAACATAGATAACTTCGGCGCTCAAATAAACCAGTCAGTTTAGATTCACCATTACTCGACCGCAGTGCACAATCAGGAGCACATATACTGTTGAGATATTCCCTACAATAAACTGGCAGCCGGCTTATGACACCAACCGGCGTGATGGGGACAACTACCGAAATCTGACGCAACATGCTGTTTCCAATATGGATATCATGAAGACTGTTTTACCAAAGTTCTCTTTCAATACGCCTGTGGTCATCTTGATGGATGAATCTGAAACTTGAAGAGACAGATATTCAAATGAAGAATTCAAGGCTTTTACTGTTGACACCTAGACATGGGTTACACATAGCGGAGCTCAGGTGGTTCCGCCGCACCGGGTATCGAGCACAACAGCTCTCGTTTTGGGTGAGGTTGATTACCAGTGTTTTAATCCCGTCATCTTGGTTGGTTTCCTTGCTGTCACATGGAACAGTGTAATCATGCAGCCCAATGAGAAAGTCCAGGCCAAATGGATATGGTGAGCCTCACTTGGTGCGCATGATAACCCTCACTTTAAAAGTACTTAGCGTCTGTTTTCAAAAGATGACAATAGATCTCTGTAGCGGCTCTGTCGAGTACACAACCAAATAGTGGTTCACAGTGGCGACGGAAAATTTTAATTAGTATTATGAATAAGCAACATGTCCACGCTTGTGAGTGATGTACACAAAACGGATGCTGTGTACAAACAGCTTAAACAAAAGTTTAATGAACAAGCTGATGAGAAGCCAAGTCACTTATAGAATAGCTAAGAAAAATGGTGCACGCTGAAAGCTCGACTTACATGAAGACGCATATATTAAACTTAGGAACGTGGCGATCAAACTTTTTTCAAAGAGCATTCTGGATAGATGCCCTTTCAAAAAGACTTGCATTTGGTTTGTCAGGTGGAGCACCTACAATGGCGTAGACGGAACGAAATGACGTTTAGAGGAACCGAACGGATAGTTTCAGTGGTTTTCGGGATGATGCTGCGTGAACCAGTTAGGCATCAAAACCATATTCGCTTTACTTTATCTCGGTACGTGACTATTATGAAAATCTGTTATTCAAATCTTGTTGTTAAAGGTACAAATATCATCTACAGTAGGACTTTATCAATGTACCCCTGTCTCATAACAGAAACAAAGATTTGTGTACTGTTTTCCATTAACGAGTCGTAAAATCCAGAATAGATTATGGATAGGAAAGTGTGAGGCTTCACCGACAAACTATCTGCTTGTGGTCTCTATCTAAAGGTTAGCTCAACAGAACTCGAACACTGATCAGCTCAGGCACTGAGCAGTTTGACAGGATCCAGAAATTCTTGTTGTGAAAATACGTGAACATATTTTCACACTTAAGCCAAACAACCCAGTATTTAATGAAGTTGAAAAGTTCCAAAGCGCTGTTCTGAAACTTCGGATAGTTTGGGTCCTAGTATGTGCCTGATAAACAGGTGCACATTAAAGGAGAAGTTACCAACTTGCGACTTCCGCGCTTCTGCGCAAATAAACACATTCTCGGTGGCAAGGAAGATTAGGCTCACCGGCAAAAACACCACAGATAACTAGAAACTGTTGTTAACATTGAGGAACCGCAATAGTTTGTCTTTCGGGTATGTCAAGACAGCAGCAGCACACTTATTTGAAATCCGTCATAAATGGGCTTCAGTGAGCGTGTTCACTGCTTGATGTTAATTTGGCTTGTAAAAATCTCTTGCTGCAGAAGGGCTTTTGTTGCGGTATTGTATCACAATAGTTCCCCAAGCTAGGCTTTACGCCTTAAGATGGTAAATTCATCCTCAAGATTCCCAAAAATTTCACTGAAAATTCCGTCCCGTAGGTGAAGCCAATCTATGCTCAAAAGCCGAGAAGCACTGTGCAACTGCTTCATCCTCATTCGGAGTCATCATCAATACTTATCTCACGAAACTCAGACAGCCTACAATCCGCGACCTCCTGGCTAGTAGTAGAACAATTGACCGTTCAGCCATGAATGGCTGATCGACATTGTGAGTAGCTCTCACCCAGACAGAATAGATTGGCTCCGGACGAAATCTCCAGTAAAATTCTCAGATCTCCTCACCCAACCATTAATCAGTAGGTGGCTTAGAGGTTTGTTTTTGGATCGACTTGTGTCGAGTGAACCCAACAAGCATGTTGGACACCATGAATATATGTTGTAATCAGTAAATAAGTAAAAAAATAAATTTTATATAAATTTTAAAAGAATGAGAGTGCTCACATATGCCCAAGTATCTGGACGCCTAGCAAGTCTCCAACTGTATGCTCCATGCTCACATTTCTCCAGACTTCCGTCCTATCGAAGACTTCCTAATGCCTCCCATAATGCCTTCTGCTTAATCGAAAGTAACCTACCCTTTTCTGAATTGCTAGATTAGGCACTGCTATCAATCAAACAGTGTTTTCTTTTAGGCGCCCCGTGAATTTATTTTTCCTCCACTAATATTTGGAATTAGGAGCTCCGACCCGACGAAAGTGCCTTTATGTTTACCACCCTTTCAAAGTTCCTCTAGTTCGTAGGAAAAATTGAAATCACCCTTTTCAGGTATGAACGAAAAAACAGCCTACTTGTGGCAACATAAACCACACATTCTTTGATTTACACATACGGGCCTTGAACCGGCGTCTGTACGTGCAAAGGGCGAGTTCTCAGACTATTCAACTTCATATGAATTCGGTCGTTTTGGCGCCAAAACGGCATAAAACTTCAGGTCATAAATCACAACATTCTGCTGCTATTTACGTCAAGCGGAACTTACAAAATGATACCATGTATCTGGCAACGGTTGCTGGGTGAAGCAGTGTTAAATGCTTTGCAAAACTTGTAATAAGTGTGGCCGAATAAATTCGTTGGAACGGATGTTTTAGTATGTTTGATTGCAACATCTAGGAGTGTCAAACATTTTTTAAGATTTTGGGAGAAGTTACTTTGAACTAGCTCACCACCATTCCAGTTTTACGGGGTTGTGAGCTCTTCAAGCAAAGGAGAAGATACCATCGTGCACTTTTACCCATGTGTTGTGAGTTTACTACAAATTAGTACAGTATGGATAAGCCATTTTGGCAATAAAATTAGGCATTTTCTGGACTGTTTAGCTCTCAGTAATGAATATATACTCGAGAGGAGCATGAACTCAGAGCTTATATTCTGATATTTCCAACTCTTGCAGAACTCATCTTGTACGAGTTGCTGGTCGATGTATTACATAGAAGTGGCTTCAAGACCTCTTCAAGATCCGTGTTCAGTTTGAACAGGAATACAGTAATGATTACAGTAACATGCAGAAGCCGGAAAAGTTTTTGCCAGTATGCCTGAAATTCCATTTTCTAGGTTGAGGTATAATATTAAGCTGGTTCAACTCGAATCTGAATAACATATAGGATTCTGACGAGTGTCCTCAACTGTACACCTTAGAATTCCAGGGAGTTGGATGCAGGACAGAAAAGCAGTTCGATGAGGCACTTGTGATATTTGTTTATTGAGACTTAATTTGCGCGTCAGTCAGTTCAGTGGTCCACCAGCCAAATTTGCCTATACATATACAGATTACAGATTACCAGCATTCCTGTTTATGTTTAGAAATGTAGCCATACCTGTGTGGACGTTATTTTGTTCTGTTGTCACTGCTGTTTGGTGGATTTCTAAATGGCCAGACTCCACCAACAGGTATCGCACACAGGACTGGTGACTTTGTAAAATCTACGGGTGAAAACATAGTGACTTATAGCACGCAGCCTTCCTTTCAGCTGAGACTCACAAAACGGCATAAACACTGGCCGCCAATTTCTACAGGGCATCGCGCAAACACGGGGTATATAATATCACTACCGGCTCACCCTGCGATTGCCACCACTGAAGCTATATACGTATTCAGTTGAAACTTTAAACAAATTCCCTAGGGTATACGGACAATCACGCCTCCAAGAAGGACTTTGGGAAAGGAGTCCTGAGGAAAGCAGTCACATCACAGTTTTCCATCACTTCAACTCAAATCTTGATTCTCAAGCCGAAAACAGGATCCGATTTCTTCATTGTGGTCATGCTGTGCAACTGACAAACAACAAATACTTCTTTCTCTCCCTCCGGAAGAATAGAGAAAAGGGCCAATTGCATTCAGAATATCCTCCTTGATTACTGATCACATTACTCACTGGTGTAACTGTTTGCTCCGAATTTTACATGATCTCGAAGCCAAAGAAGGGTAAAACAGAAGGATTTCAGCAACCAGGAATACTCAATGATCGGTAGCCAACTAAAAAGGAGATAGAAGAACCACAGAAACCTCGCACGCGTGACTGTGATGCCGTGAGAATGAGCCGATTTGCTAAACGAACTAAAATGAATGTATTTCGCCAAAGACGCACAATTTGGTATTCAAGTAGAACGTAAAGTTAACGGAAATTCAGGAGCTGGGCTTTACCGATGATCCGTGGAAAATGCAAAACTGTCAGAGTTTTCCAAAACTTTATGAGTAGTGTATGTTAAGAGTAATAGTGCATGAGTGGTGTATGAGTAGCGTAGATTAGGAAATTAAAGCTCCTTCGCCAATTCAAACAAATTCATCTGCACCTCCCATTGCGTACGAAAGGGAAAAGGACCAGTTTCCAATGCAAGCCATAGCACTTTTTTAACTGGTAGGTACCCGCATTCCGTTTGTACATCCTTTCGAGTGGGATCAACTCATAGGATGTCAAAGCATTTTGGATGTTTTTTTATGTGCGGTAAGTTCAGAGTATGAGCAAAAATTGGTATCGATGACGTCAATAACGGCTGCAGCTAATAACAAACCGCATGTATAACAGCGAGCCCTGGTGAAAACCAGTGGTGACGGGTGCCGGTATATCTACCCCACAATTCACACAAATACGCTGGTGTTAGTCAACAAAGATCTCCTAATCAAGTCGATAAATAGTATATCTGACCCAAACGGACACAAACCGTACGTACCCCGTAGGCTTGCACAAATATCACGCATTTGCTGTAACCGTATAAAGTCACAAAACAACAAGGTTATATTCGTTCATATGTTTATCATGATCTGGAACATTGTCAATGTTTACCAGTTTACGTTAGCATCTAAAGCACCCAAATCTGTCCAGAATGGCAATTATTTTATTCAGGTTCGTGACAGGAGAAAGAAGGTTTATTCGAAAAATAAAATATCGCTGACATAATGAAAATAATAACAATCGTTCAGCTGTAAAACCATTTTGGTGCCCAGCAGCCATGCCAGTCGAATGGAGCACGAGGGCTGAGATACTGCCAGGTTGCCAAAGCCGGAACAAGAGCAGTCGAAATGCCGAGGTTGGGTTCGAACCACGGACCTTCCGGTTAGTACGTTAGCACTTAACCAACGAGCTACAGCTGACAAATAGTTGGGATTAAACAGCCGAAATTCTCACAATTCCGTCACTCCAACGAATGGTATTTCTGAGGGAATGGGAATATGTTGTAAGGAGTATCTATGTTTGAATATTTGCGGACAAATCACACATAAAAACGGGGCGTTCGCTCATTTGTCACCATTCTTATAAGTGTCAAAATATGGCTTCAGTAAGTCGGTCAGTGGCCAGAGTGAGGTCGAAACTTCCAGAATTCCAGTAGGCGTTTGATCATGAGCGGGCGTGGAACAAAGTTAGACCACCCTGATATCCTGTAGTGTGATTATTGTAACATTTGCTGACTGCGTCATTAGTCATTCTGGCGAATCGCAAGCTGTTAATCATCAAGAAAGCCGGAGTCTCGGCTATCGGACACTCCTAAGCATAATGCAGCTAGTCGGAACCAAGACATTACATAAGTTACGCTATCTGCATAAAACCAGGCTTTACGCACATCATGAGTCAACTTCTGTAGGCAATTTGTCACCAAAAATAACGTTCTTCTAAACCGTTTTAGTGCATCAGCATTATGGAATCACACCACTGCCTATCACCAAGTGCTCTCGTACCTTTGTTGTTCTACTTGTTGCGTGTGAGAATACAAGGGTGAGGTCAAATGGAATGATAGCATTAGAGACGGCGAATACTTTGTTCTGAAGCTAATTTAATGCAGCCGGAAGTGCTTAAGTATGCTATAAATCAGGTAACTCTGTGCGCGTTGATATAGCTTTTCTCCCAATCTAGATAACCGAAATTCTATTTCAAGTACAACCTACGACTACAGCGACACCCGCATCGGACCCTGTCCTGGCGTAAAATATTAACTTTATTTGGACGAACAAGACAACTTGGCCGGGGTTTAAGTTGTATAAGGCGAGAATGAAAGGTACCGTTAAAAGCGCATAATGGTGTGCTGCACTGTGCTACAATATGCCATGCTATGCTATAATACGCCACACTATAAAATGCATAATATAGTGCAAGTTAATCAATTATGGCTAAAGTGGTAGTGAAAGGAAAAAACATCGATGATTTCCATGGTGAATATCATTTTTGAATTACCCAAGGGGAACAGTAAACACAAGGATAAAAAATAATTCTGCAACCGCATGCTTCTTTTACAGGGAAAACTGCATACAACAAACTTACGGGATATTTACGCAGTTCGGTTAGTCACCATGTGGCTATCTAATGCTGAGAAAAGAACACACGGAAGCACTATCAATTTTTTCTTCGTTGGATAAAGTACATTTGCCTCCTCCTGCATTGTGGTGCCCTAGTTTTTTAGTTTTGAATATACTACCGTTAGTACTCACCTGTCTGAGTTAACTCTTCGGACTTTTCAGTGTGTCTATAACCCAGAGTGTATTGTAAGCAATTGAGAGCACAGAAATAATTCGTGGCAAACTTTACTGTGTCGTTAACAAGACTTTACAGCAATGCACGTGTCCAAATTATTTCCGCTTTTTTACCATGTGCATTGACATTTTTGTGAGCCTCATCACTTGTGTAGGGTAGGAATTGTTCACAAGAATGTTTTTAGTGACAATAGTCCGGGTGCATTATTGGCTACTGGTCAGTAGTCAAAAGCTCTCGGTGGTATCATGACCTTTATGAGGACCCAATATTTACCGAGTTGTGGGCTTAAGATGTTTGCGAGTGGCACCTAGTAGGAGTGGTCCATCCCGGAGGAGTTTTGTCATGATAAAGAGCTATCGGCTGAATTTAGCTTCAAGTATCCCTTTGAAAGCACCAAGCCCACCACCCGATAGCGATCAGACCCTCCTTAAGGATATTAGAAGGTCCAACAACTCACTAGTGGTGAAATTCGTAAAGACTTTTGGCTCACTCCAATTCGCAAACAACATATGCAGAAGTGAAGCTATCGGCAACATGATATTGGGGTTAGGAGTATGAAATTTGTACCTGAAGTTCAAGTGACAGCTGATGATCAGAACGAAATATTTGGTGGATTAATTTTCTAATACCGACCACTTTTGTTGTTGTTTTCCTCACAGTAAACGAACTCAGATGATATCAGATGCAATCACTCACCACAGTCCTATGAAGCCACCCTGTTCATCGTTATTCTTTCTTCTCCCTCTTTATTTCTCCCTCTCAAAGTAAGCACTTAGAATATTAACTTGTGACATACGGAATGCTGAACTATGCTTCAGTTACTTGTGGTTGTAAAAAATCCATCCATCCGCGAACCGGCACTTAACAAGAGGCTCAGTTTTCTCCAGCCAACACCAACACAATTTGAAAATGTATTACCCACCAAAGACATCCGATATGGTTTGTAGTTTACAAAATAAGATTGAGTGGAACTGAACAAACAGACCTAGTTAATGAACAATAAAACGGGTGGCGAACCGCCAAAGAGCGTTCGTCAACATCCTAAGCATTGTCATATGGACGAGAGTCCATGTCAGGCTTTTAAAGGTTCCCCTACATACGAAGGGACAACTTTAATCTTCCAAGAAAGCTTACGGATCGGTAAGGCGATACAAACCGGTAGTACTCAATTCAGTGGCAGAGCCGTATGTCACTGGAACACGAGTAGTTGATCAGTAGACCTCCTATGTATACTTACTGTATAGGACCAATATCCTTCAATTCCCTGATTAAAATCACTTGATCCGTCAACTTCGGACTCTCCGAGTAACGCTGTCAATTTGAAGGTCTATAGAGCAAATAGAATGCTTCATTTGATTCACATGCCGTTCAAAATACTTATAAAGCTACTTGTTGATTCGCCGCCGTTTGACTGCGACATCTAAGCATTCATAACAGGTTGCCTAACGCAGCCACCCACTGAGTTCATAACTGTTTCCTCTTCTGTACGCACAGAGCTCATAAACCGTGAGCTGAGTGCGTCAGAAATACAGTGTTTTTCTTATGAATGTCACACGCTGGTGGGCCTTACATCCTATCAAACAAGAACGTCAGTTCTTTCTAGCTTAGTAAGGGATGTAGAGAAGAAAAACACTTTTAATTGTCTGGGACTCAAATGATCCGAAATGAAACATTTATGATGAATTAATAGTCAATTCTCTTTGAGATAGTTTGAAAATCAATATTGCAAACCCATACAGATATCTCTAAAGGCTTTGGTCTAGCTATAAGACATTATTCAAGAGGACGAATGTATCCCTAAGTAACTGTTTAGGTATCAGGTCTGTAAGCTGCAGGTACATCGAGGATCTTCGCTTTTAAAACACAGTTTGCAGGAGGGTCCTTGATTACATACACTGCACAAGCAACAAAGAAACTTGTGGGCAGAAGGTAACCTGTTGTGAAGTCATGGATAAAGGGAGCGCTATCCAGCAACATAAGGAAACGGATTCCAAACCGCTGAGCTGACTGAGCTTGTCACTACAAGGACGGGAGAAAACATAACGAGAATTAACAGTGTCCTGTCATAAGCGAGGTTGTTTCATTAGACCATGAGCAATTTCTGCGGAATACTAAAGTGGTTTGACCGTATGACAAATAGTAACCGATTCCATCTCTTGACCCCTAACGAACAAGATTCCCGATGGTTCAACCACTGGGAGGTCAAAAATGTGATAATTCAACACAGAGAAATGAGCTATGATTACAAATTTTCTCATCTTAAATAAAAATCTAAAGGACTGTGAACATATGTTTTGGGCAGCGTTCCTTCCGGAAAATGCAGCCATAAAATATGGAATAGGATTGCACAGTTCATATTTAAGAGAGATTTCATCCTGTCAGCGAAGCCAATCTATTCTGAAAATCAAAGAAGCACCCTGCAGCAGTTTCATCCTTGTTGGGAATAATCAGCATTGCACACCTCACGAAACTCAGAGACTTACGAACTCGTAAGTTTCCGGACAGCGGTTGAACACTTAACCGTTTGGCCGTGAGTGGCTGATCAGTAGTGTCAGTAACTCTCATTTAGACAGGACGTAGCACCACTCATTCTTCAATCACGGAAACCACATCACCTGGTCACTGGTTGCTCGAGTGACGACTTCTCAGAAGGAAATTTTACTCACCCAGTTAAGGTATCCTTCCTCTGAGTGGCTTATCGGTTCATGGCGATATGACTTTATACACAAAATTACACAGGTACCGGGAGCTTTATGATAGATGTGAAGCAAGCGCGTTATCTAATTAGTCCGTTTATTGGGTACTGTGATCCATGAGCCAAGGCAGTTTCATTGATTTCACATGTACCTTTTGGTGATACAGAGAGAGGTCAAGGTTATCGCCCCACCTTCTCCAATGCTCTTCGGTACAGGGCCTTGAGAGAATTTGTGGCACGTGGTGAGTTATTCTGAACGATTACGCCGGGTTAGTACGGTTCAGGTGAGAGACGTTTGTATTCGTCACGTGCCTAGCCAGACAAGTTCTCAAGCAGTTTATCATGTGCCCACGTATACTTTCGAATAGGTGCCAAGCCGCACGACCCATACTTCTTGCTGAGCACTCGTGAAAAATGGATAAACGACTACTGTTGACTCACAGGCCAGCAATTTATCCTTGAGGTTGTTGTTGAGCAGCGGACTACTACTTAATTGAGCCGCATATAACAGACATTTCAAGACAGTGGACAGACTTTTCATTTTTAACGCAAAGGCAGATGTAGGTAGTGTTTTTCGCAGCTGATGAGTATCTTAGAGGTTCAAATTAAGTCCCTGGCTCAGGTTGCCTTTTTATAACCGGTCCTGCATATCCGATTTTTGTAAGGATTCCACGGACTAGCTGCAGTTGGGCTCTATGGCTACCACCGGTGCAAACTCTACAGTTTGTAGATTAGCCTTGGAATGGGCATTTATTGCAGCTCAATTAAACACACTCCTCAATACTCGTGTGCTTAATTTTGCTTAACCTTTATGGAATTTGGCACACAACACATCAGGAAACTCATTTCGTTGGGAAATGTTGAGAAGTTGAATCTCCCACGTTGAGTAGGTGTAAAGAGAATGAACAGAAACAGGAAGTTTTGATAGCGTCTCGCTCACCACAGATGGGATAGTCGGTAAGCGGCATAAAATATGATCCAAATACCATCAGAATTAAACTCCGGTATTAAACACAATCAAATGAAGATTAACCTAGAGTACTAATCGTTGCTGGACGTTGTGAACCGTTTATCCCCTTGCTCAGTGACAGTTGTTTTCTAATTCTTTGAACACCAGTGTACAAGTGAAGAAAGTAACTTTAGTCCACCAAATGTCCGTACACTTCGAAGATTCGAATATGAAAGAAAACAATGACCATTATAGAAGCTGCCTACTCGAATCCTCATGGCCTTAGCTATCGATAACACTCCAAGTCTCATAGTTTGTCATCATCCCAAGCAGATCACTTGGGAGGCGTTTTATTTTTGCGTACGGTGATCCATCTAGAACAACTACACTGCGACAACACTTGAGCTAGAGTTTTTAGTTCCACGCTAGAATGAGGTGGGGTTGTATTCCCATACTTTGCTGGAAAAGTGCCCGGTCGTACAAGCAACGTACAACGCTCCACAAGGATATACGATTAGTTAGACGCAGGAGATGATGATAGAGCTCGGCGGTTTGTCTTTTATTTAGAACCCGAAGGAACAGTTGGAAAAGAGACTCAAGTACTGACGGACAGTGTTACACGTGAGATCAAAAATAGCATTTGGTCGTTTCTTGACATAATACACGAAAACAGCGAATTTAGTTGAAGAATGTCATAAATAAGCGGTTCAGCTAAGATTGAGCTGTCTCCCATTAACACCGACTCAAATTGCAAATAAGTGTAGTTCTGTCAGTTACTTATTCTCAATGTAACAAAATTTTAAAATGAAGTCTATGTAGGCAGAAAAGTAATCGATGCTCTTTAGTGCACTCACACTCTTGGCAACGTATACCAACAGCAATTTCCAAGTAGCGCAAAGGGAGTTCCCAGGTGCAAATTTTATGTACACGTTAACCATATTCTCTGCCCCCCAGATTGACAGCCAACTGTGAGAATCGCCACCGAGTCCCTTTAGTAGTATTTTCTGGTTGGAGGGGTACGAACGTTGTTGCCTTACGAATTACGTGGCATTCTAATTCTCTGAATATTGTAGCACTGCTAGGATGGAAGTGCGAGTGAAGTTAAGCCGCGAAGCTATTTTGTATTTGTAGCTTTATTCCTCAAGATTGGAAAATTTCGGGTTAACCTTTGGTGTCCACATTTTTCAAAAGTCGCCGAATAGTAAGTCGGAACAAATTTCATGGTATTCCCAGACCAGCAGTAATCACCAGATGACGCCAAATGGTCGGACAAACGACGCCATTGGCGGCGGTGGCGTCGCTGGCATGCTTTTGGGGTGTCGCTGCGGCAAGGGATGAGAACCTTTGCCATTTTAATTTGAAAATCCCGTGTTTTACACATGTGCATGTTCTTTCGGTATTCTGGTGGTTAGGTGCATTTCACTCCCCTCAAATAATGCGGTTTGGGCATCGGGAGAAAAGCGTGACATTTTCATAAGTCGCATTTGGCCAATAATTCTCAACCGACAGTTCAAGCCACTCGCTTCCCAAAGTGGTGTAGGAAAACGGGCCTAATAAATCAGTGTGCATGCCATTCATACTGCATGTTATTTTTCGTCTAATACACGGAAAGACTGGGAAATCTTACCGTTGCGTTAACTACCCCGTAGTCTGTCTGGAGCCATAAAATTATTTTCGAAGAACAGTTGAATTAAGCTGCCCACACACACGACCTTTCGTAGATTTCGAAAATAGATATATGTGATTGTCCAACAGAAGTGACCATGCAGGCTTCTCCTATCGGTCAGACGTTTTAGCATTTTAAAGTTCTGTGAGCGGTGAATTTAACAAAAAATTTCTAACATTTTTACCTGTACTTCGTACTCTTGCATTTATAATACAGCTCTAGTCAGTTCACTTCTAAGGGGAATAACTAACTCGGAATTAGCTTTTACTGGAGTTCAGCATCTATTTTATGTGTATTTCTCCCTATTCAGTCTCGAACTCCAAGTGTCCAACGCGATATACATGCTGAAGTCCCATTAAATGCCCCCGCTGACTAGACCCACCTGAGTATTCTGCGTAGTCTTCTTGATGCTCCATCAGTAAAATGCTTGCGAGAAATTTCTCCGAAAGTGGCATTATGGAGATGATGAAGCTATCAGGAATACTGTTCAGGGGAAGTAGATATCAGTCAAATTTTGGAAAATTTTGAAGCTGATTAAAGGTAGACAGAAAGATATACTTACCTTTAATGAGTAGATGTAGGTAGGACCAGCCACTCAATATACCATATTCTCAGGTATGACACCAGCATCTTTCATGCTGCGTTACGATAAAAGTCTTAAGATGATTCGATAAGGATACTGAACTGCCTTGATGGAAACTAAGCTATCCCAATGACTTCAAACTAATAGCCTGCTAGTCACGTGATCGAGACTCCCCGGGAGTTTCGTGAGATGCGCAATGCTGATGATTCCCGATAAGGATGGAACGGTCACACAGTGCTTCCCTGCTTTTCAGCATGGATTGGATTCACTTAGGGGAAGAAATCTTCATTGAAATTCCCAACTTTCCTCACACTACAAACAATTCCCAGATGTGCCTAATCTCTGCATGCAACCAAAAGATCAGATTGTCCTGTTAATATCTTGGGAGAATATATCAATCTTATCTTAAGGGAACACCTGAATTAGGATACTTTCATATTTCACCTTTTTGGGTCATTTGAAGTACTTCATTTAAAAAAACAGGAAGGAGCCAACATTTATTTCGAAAGACAATTGGACTTCTCCCCATCAGACACCGCGTCATTTCAAACCAAAATGCCCTCTTGGAAATTTGAGTTTTCGGATGATAACATAAGAATCGCTATGTGTAAGGGAGCACTGTGCAGAGCAATTTACTTCCATGGCATTCCTCTCTGAAAGAAAGCAGTTACTGATCCCTAAAACAGAGGTTTACCGCATTTTAACGACATTTTTATTTCCATCATTGAAAGTCTAGAGATTGACTACCGAACTAAGCGGTTGATAGGCCATATCTTACCACTAGATTACCTCCATAATATAAAACAAGCAGACTGTCGAATGTGACTCAGCCGTTTGGACAATAAAATTCGCATTGTATCGTACGTTGCTATACAACTACCGTGATCTTTCTTGAGGAACGGTAAACATATGTGTTTCCTGAATACACTCCATTCAACCAGTGAATCCAGATGGATTGAATAAGTGCGTCTCAAGCAGTGAATCCCAGATCCGTACTTCGCTGACTTCGGCGTGGCAGGAGAATACAGGAGAATTTACTGGTTAGCTTCAGCTTATGTTTTGTGCCTTATCAGAGAAGCAGACTATTTTGAATATATAGGAACGTTTTTAACCAAAAATCAACAACGTCCAGGGTGTCCATGATGAGAATTATTGATAAAACATGTTCATTTCAGCTTGAAATGTCCCTATCAGATTCCTGTAACGTGCATACGGTCAGACCACATCATGAGACGATGAGCTGTATTGTCCAGAGAAATCTATTGAACCTGAACAGAGCATCCTTTTAGAACTCAAGGACACCTGGTTTTGCGTCGACAAGCAGTATGGGCGGTCAAATTTCCGAAGAAGAGCGTTCAGTTACTGGTTGCTCGATTTGAACATTTTTTTCTTCATTGTCCTCAAATTTAACCAATAACTTTGAGGAAAAACGAAAAGTGGTGTCCTTGTAAGTACCGTCTTCTTAGGATGACCTCTCCACAGGGATCTAATGGTATCGCTTTCGAATCTGGCATTGGATAATTCAAAAGGAACTGACGATCGAATCCATGTACTTAATAATGATGAGCTGGCGTGTTCCAGTCACATGCGGGTAGAGACATTCGATGCAGTCACTTCTCCAAAAGAAGGCAAACTTGGGAACAGGGGAAGTTCAGCCTCCTCTGTAGATGTCTTATTAGCGGGTGTACACACTGGATTTTGGGTGACGAAGACGCCTAGTGCTAGACAGAGGGAGTGCTCAATCTGTATGTTTTATTCAGATTTACGTGAGTTCCTGTTGAAAGCATTTTGGTTTTCACCTGAAACATCCAAAAAGAAGTCAGTCGGTCAGTGAGATCCATTTAGGTGTTCCTAGGAGCGGGAGAACTCTACTTGGTTATAAGTTATCACTGTTTACTAAGAAGGTATTCGTGACGCCTTCCAAATGCTAGTATCAGGGAACTGTGTGACTGGAGCAGTCTATCTTGGACTGTTGCACTCCTTCACTAGGTAACTTTATGCTCATATACACGTACGCACAAAAATGCACCCACTGAGCGGACAAGGCTGGGTGGAAAAATTCCCGTTGTATAATAGGAATATTTATACACTTCACTTAATATGTGATATATTCCAAACTGTTCCAGCCCAATCTGTTCTCATTTGAGCCAGACTTGTGCCGCCTAATTCTATCAAGTGAACGTGGTCAAGACAGGCAAACCAAGCCAAATCAATCGGATAGGACAGTGGGGAGTTAAAACTTAGATCATCCACAGACGCTCGTAAGCAGTCCGCAGTCGGTGGATGGGAAGTAAGATGTGATAGGACTCTGAGATGTGATTCAGATGGTGCTTTTGGCAGGGCAGTTAGTAAATTGCTTCTCATTGAGGGCCAATGACACAGCAGAAACAGTCTGCACAGGGTGTGTGGAATTTTGATAGCTATTACAGTGCTTGATGCACCGGGATAAACCGGGTAGCATGCAAAATGCTCTCTCTATCGAAACGCCCTACCAGCTTTTGAAAATAAGCAGGCACACAGTGGTAAACCTCTTTGTTGTGCATCTTGCTAATGCTGAAGAGGCTTACCATGCAAATCTACATGACTGTTATAAAATAAAAGCATACCGTTCATGAGAAGCCAGCAAAAGATGTAGATTGTCGAATTCTCCTTGGCCCACAAGAGCATGGGATGTCGAAGTAATGAGATAGATAGAGCTGAATGTATCGGAACGCTCTCTTCTCGGCTTCAGTGAATTCCGTTAGGTGTGGCGTGACAAACGCGAACGCGCCTTTAATCTCCGTCCAACGAACGAACATATTGAATTCACTGGACCAAGTTGGAGCTCGCCTAAGTTTCGTCCATAATGCGGTTTTGTAACAGCAAGCAGAAACGATTTGCGAACCCTCGGTGATTGGTTTCACTAAAATCAGCGATTAATGCGCATGGTTAATGCATCGGAGGCTCGATGGAATTAGTGCACTCTTTTGCTACTGGCAAACACGTGAGTAGTCAGAAAGGTCATCGTCTCCAACAAATAGTCCCAACAGAACAGAGGCGACTGCTGCGACGAAGTATGAGTATTTCAGCCCTTTGTTTTACTAGCAAATGAAACAGAGTTTCTGTGGTTATAGAAATCTGCACTGGCATGCAATGTGAACCATCACCGTTGGATAACAGAGACGCGGCGAGTTGTGATGGCGAGTTGTGTGTGCTAAATACACCATAAATTAAAACGAGAAAACCCAGTTGGTGCTTCACTATCAGGGAACATTTTTGAGCTAGGTCAGTACCTTTCCCTCTGTGTTTATTCATTACCTCCCCAAAGAGCCGTTGCGGGACAAAATAAGATGCAAAGCTACTAACGAGAATGTCCATGGTTCACACCCGAACTCGTAGATTTTCGATTGCTCCTGTCGAGGCTTGAGCAACCAGCAGTAGCTCAGCCCTCTTAATTCCTTGGAGTTGTATCGAATAGATATCACGGCTGAATTATTATTCTTTATTATTTTGAACACAGGTGGACGAGACGTTTAAACTGGTCCACTTTTTTAAATCAGTTTTGAAGATATGGAGTGAGAAAAAGGTCAGAAGACCTGAAAACTGGTGTCAAGTCAGGACTTGCAGTTCATCTCAAATCAACTTTTGTGTTCCTGACGGTATGCAGGATATGTGACTGTGCCTACTGGGTCCACAGCAGAACGGTTAGAGAAAAAGTCCAAGTGTCTTGAGTCTGTTAGCGAGTCCGTGTCAGTCTTGGGTTTGCCAAAATCACGTACATTTTTCTGATACGCAACGCAGCAGTTCCAGTAAGGTAACTCATTCGCTGTTACTCTGCGTTTGACAGTTAAGTTGAGTAAACTGGTTTGCCTGACATAAAGTTCATAAACTGGGCTTTTCTTTGGTATTTGTGGTGTTTTTTCAAACCTTATTTAGTTTATCCCACGTGGCAAATTCGGCAAATGTTCAAAACCTCATCGGCTGTTGTGTAGAGCTTGTTTGATCTTTAGAGTTCCTACAAGATCATAGTGGGTAAAAAAGTTGAGTAGAAGGTTTTCTGCAGTTGTTCACTCCTAAGAGACTGATCTTGAAATGTGGATCGGGTTCCAGTGAATGATAAAACCACCAAGTTTTCTGGTGCAAAAGTTGCTCTTTTTTGTGATCGGATTCTGTAAATTCAGAATCAGTGCTTTCACGTGACGTTCCTGATGGCACAAGGAACGTTGACGTAATTTATTGATGATCACTTCGGCCTTTGCGAGTGTGTTTTGACGGACGACTTTGGAGTGATTGTGTGGCACTTGGTAAATGATGTTGAGCACTTCAGCCAGGGCCACGCTTGTCACGTGCTTGATTTCGTTGGATACACTACACAATTATAGATGCTCAGTCAGTCTCTGAGACAGGCTCCGAGTGGTACCGCCTATGTAGCTTGCACTACATTCGCAAACGAAAGAATAGATCGTAAAAGCGGTCTCCACTGAGGTAAATCCTACACTTTAAGACAAAAAGTGCTTTTTAAGGAAAGGTATAGCTTTCTTGTGACTGCTTCGGGAATCATATCGCCTATGATAGGAGGCTTAACGTAGGTGGACGGTTTCCGGACTGACGGAATTCTCATCCTTTCTTTCGTACTGGTCTGTCTTACATGTCTCAGCACGAATTTAGCTGGAGCTCCGTTTTTCATCAGGGTCCTGAAAATAGAATTCAGTTCGTCTTCAATCGTTGCAAACATTTGGGGCCGTGTTTGCCAGACACTTCATTGAACTGCGCCTATGTAGCTCATTTACAAAGCTGTGGAAGTTTGTATACTGGCCCGACTCCGCCAGCTTCCCGTATAGACGTCTCAGAAAAGTAGCGTCCAGTCTCCGAGGTAAGGCAACGTCAAGAAAGGGGAACCTTTTGCTGAATCCAGCCTCCGCAGTAACTTGTATTACCAAGTGGACCGAGCCAAAAGAGCAAAGTAGCATCTTTGTATCAGTTTATCCAAAGGTTAGAAAAAAACTAACTTTCAATTTTTATCATAAGGATATTAGCTGAAAGAGGGCCAGGTCAGGATCCCATTGTCATTACTTCGCTTGGTCTGAAGGTAGAGCCATTAAGCAAAGATTGTATTAAATGTACATCACAAAAGTAACTCTTTAAAATAGAAAACGGGTTGAACAAGGTTATATTAGCTTGGTTAATAAAGTCGCAGATAAAAGTAACTGTTGCAAACAGGGGCGTGTCGATAAAAAAAGGGATGAGACATCCAAAGAGAACATCTGTCTGTCACCAAGGTTGACTTCCCGAACCGAGTCAAGTAACTCGAACGGACCACCATTATCCGGGGCTTCTGTTTCTGTTTCTCCCCTCTCCGGTGTTCACAAAAGCTTGGTCTCTTCGGAGAGCAACCTGGACACCTTTTTCTTATGTAATCTGACCCATTAATATGTAGGTCTCTCAGGGCCTGTAGGTGCTTTTGGGTTATAAGACTCCTATGGAATATTGGGTCTCGTCGTTTTTGATAAGGCACATCGGTCTTAAACTGATTTGTCTATCATGTGGTGTGGGCACTAATGGTTGGTCGGGATTCGAAGATCTTCAAATCGGGCTTCGATCTCTAGTGTGTCCCGTGTACTATGGAAGAAGTTCTAAAGTTCTGACATCAAAAACCGCTTGTTTGATTGGCGAATTGTTCGCTCAAGGCAGTCGCTCCTTTAGATTAGGGTATCCGAAGGTAATCAGTTGGTTAGTTGACTTCCTTGGCTATCAACCTCTACGAAGTACCCGCTGAAGATAGGATGGCGGACAAGAATTCTGCTACTCCATTATAGCCAGACCAACTCTGTTTCCAAATCGCAATCAATCGGAATGGGCATCAAGCACAAAACTATTCGTTCGAAATTATCACTGTCAACTAATATACCTCATCAAGAGCAGTGACCTCCTACTGCACACAATATATGATTCCCGGTAAGAAATTTGTAGCGCATGGTAGCTGCATTGCGACAATGGAATCTCCGATTTCTCTGGACACTGTAAAAAGTTTCTGCCATCTGGAAGATCAATTATCAAGAATAGAACTACTGAATGACTGTGATTCCAGTGAATGCAATAAGAATGAGATTGTCGTTCGCTGCTCCACTGAGACTTGCATCTCTCCCACTCCAATTTTTTAACTGCGATATTTAACAGCGTTTGGTGCCGTGAGCATATTATGGCACAGTCACTGACCCACCGTTACGCTTTATTCCGCTCCCTAACAACGTACTTGTGATGTCACCTAGATTGGTGATGAAACGTTTGCAATCAAACAGCCCAGCCAGCTCACCGAACAAACCAGCAACCAATAACTAACCAATTAGACAAGTTCTAGTGCAGTTAAGAGCGACTAACAGATGCGGTTGAATGGCCAACCAGCAATAATTGTTTCATCAACCAATTAAAGAGTGATGTACTTTCTTTGAAAATGAAAAACTTTCCCCCGTTACTTCTGGATATTTTTTCGAGGGGTACATTACGGAATAATATAATTTCCTTCCGAAACTGTCTGCTCGGAAGAATACCTTTATTCTTCGGTTCATTCTACGGAGTATTGTTGTAATTTTTCAGTGATCCTGTGGGTAAATAAATTTTCATCAAAAAGGCAAGTGTGTACAGAAGCCTAAAAATATGTCAACGCGGTTGTACCAAAAATGACAAACCTCAAAATATCCTCCCGTTATTGAACGTACACACAGTATACATTTATGTCAGTAAGTAGATAGACAAAACAGAGTGCTTCGATCTAACAAGTAACTGATTTGGCCAGACAAATTGCCCACTGATGAAACCCATCTGATCAAATTAACAGAGATACCATTTGACTTCGTTCCTCTGGATTCGTCTTACTCCTTACTATAAGCGTTACGTAAGATGGAGAGGCTATGCAATTGATCTGACTTTGTGCATAAGTCTTGAGAACTTGGTTTATACTCTCTGACCTCCTGAAAGTACTCCAAATCGATTTTCATCGTGACACTCTTGTCAAATCAACTTTTGAAGCATGAAGCACATCAGGTAAGAGAACTTTTATCCGACTGCACAATCATGATGAAATCCATCTAGGAGAATTTTAAACTCCAAAGGTGAGTATTCGTCAGTGTAAAATACACCTTGTTTTGACACACACTTAGGCCATTGGGCTATTCACAACCTACTTTGGCTGAACATGGGCTATTTCCCCGAAGTGTCGTAATGAGCACTGTTATCCAAACACAACTGGCCAGAAGCACTCTCATCAACTTTAATCATGCATAAAACATATTCATATGCGCTCGGTGCTCCGTTTCATATATTTGACTGTTCTTTCCGGACTGGGTGTGGATCGCTCACGCATTCCAACGGTATCGCTTGGCCAACTTTTGGTCACATTACTTATACTTTGCAAGTAGCAGGAGATTGTGGCTAAACTTATAGACCGCGGGTGACCAACGGATGTCTCTAAAGGGACAAGCTATTTGCTGCACCGTTTTTCTCTCCGGACCGAAATTCACTAAGGATTGGGGCAGTATTCGATGTTTTAGTTTCGGCTATAGAAACTGGTGGGACAGGTTCTTTCAACACAAAGCAAGCAATCTCTGGCCGAAACATAGAAGCGACCGGAAATTAAATGCTCGTGTAAACACTAGTGCATGTGTTCACTGCGGCTGTACAGTTTGGCGACTGAACCACTGCCCTCGGGGTCATAATCCAAGTCATGCTATGATAGGATGTGAAGAAAACTACATCCAAAGTTGAACGTAGCTTCTTTAATTATCCTTCATTATAGTTGGCCAGTAGGAGCATCTTTCCAAATATGTCACCCCGAAACCCAGCCTATCCATCATACTCCTTCGGAAACTACAAATCAAAATTGCAATGGATGGCTTATCAGTACGTGTGCGTGTGCGAAAATTCAGGTAAATATCTTGAAAAATTGAGCAAAATTATAGAGGGAAAGTAGAAAAGCAGTTCGTGGTACTAAAAAAGCGTCCCCGGAAGGGGGCAGCATCTGAGAGAGTTGTGCCAACACTACATGCGTCAAAGTTAACTCTAATTGGTGGGATTTACAAGGGCGAATAAAGATGACAGATAATTGGGGTGGCGCTGTCAAAGTGTATTAATATCATGAACAACGAGATAGGAATTATTATGAGGTGATACACACCGGTTGTCTAAATGGTCTGAAATCAGTGAGGCAATAACGCTTAGATCACAGCGGTGCAAATGTGAACATATGCAGAAACACATAAGGCAAAAGGTCGATAAAATCTGCTCTCCGATGGTTGACTCAAACATTAACTCATTGCTTTGGTACTGATGTTAGGTTGAAAGCAAGTAGGGAAATCGGAAGTCACTTGTTATCACAGACGAGTTAGACACATCAGCATAACCGCTACAGAGGATGTGAAGAAACACTGTTGATATTCGCATGTGTTATGGTCGGGATAGACACGACGTGCGATAAGTAGGGTTCCTGAGTACGTGGGTGTGTTTTGGGAACACCAGTAAGTCTGTCTGCAAGCAATCCTATTAGCGTAATTGATCATCAAGTGCCGACCTAGGTAACTCAAAGCTCTGAACCGAAATACTTCTATCAGATGTTCAAATTGTTGAAAATATTAGTCACAATGCTCTTGCAAGCGACGGATGTCCCGGAAATCTTCTTAAATCGAATCCCGTTCACATTAAGTCGTGGGACTCCACATATTTCCAGTTCCCAACTGACTGGTCGGGTGGCACACGGATGCGATTTGTCTTCGCACAGTAGCAAATACCGATGTTGTTGATCATAGGAATAGCCGAACCTGTCCAGAACTCGCTTTACTTCTTGTAGAATTTCATCAGCGGGCCGTTTACTTGTAGCCTTCATTGACCAAGTGAAACGAAAGACTCGCGGCTTGATTTGATCATTTGTTTGCGAGGCAGCCGGAGGGACATCCATAGGGTCTGTTTCCTGTTTGGGTTTATGCCAGGAAACGGAACGACGGACGCGAGGTGATGGTGTATCGGTGTTGCTTCTAAACTTCGGTGGAGCCTGGCGAACGGAGTCAAGAATTGACTGTGGCATCGCGGTCGAATTTAGTGCAGAATCTTTGCTTTTCAAGGACACATTGGAGGTCCGGCTCCCCGGGTAGTCAGATGGTGTACTTCCAGCAGATCCGTTAGTATTGTATTTCCTGTATTGGAAGTAAAACGACAAATGTAAGATCTCCCCAAAATGTTGTGACGAACTGATCAAATAGGAGGCAAGAAACTGTGTCACATCAAGTGGAATCGTTATTTAATCAAATGGGTAGCGGTTTCTGGTGGAGGTGGGATCATTTTCGGTCAGTCAGATAGTTACTGCGCGATTATAATCTATCAAGACTAATTTATTTTTTACTTATTATGTGGCCAGGTAAGGAAAGGTCACAATAGGCTGTCCGCCACTGTTCCGCTTGCCCGTTAATAGCCACTCGACTGGATAATTTGTGCGCACGCTACTCTCTTCTTCTATCGATGCAATTAGTCCGGCCAACTCTGGCCAAGACATTTTACCCGAGGTTCTCTCTTCTGGAATCCAACAAGCAGCGCTAATCACGGATTCGAACTCCGGACATTTGACACAGAATGAGTTTGTCACCACTGTGTCAGCAGCCAGCACCGGGGGCGTTCGCAAGTCGATTGATGTGACTGGACCTCAAGAAACCATCCAGCAGTCGTCGTGATTTTGTCGATTAAGTAACTAGCTCTTCAAGTTATCAGATGGATTAGTGCTAATATGCGCTGGCGTTACACTGCCACTGAGCTCTGATTTGAACGAAACTCGAATCCGGTGCGTCCTACTCTGATGTGGCCCTACCAGAACCAGAAGGCAAGCGAAACCATTCAAACGAGTGTGATGTAAATACGGTTTGCTGGGAGCATACCCAAATTTTGTCCTAGCTATATGTCTACATGCCACATCCCTCAACTGAAAAACCTTTATCGGTGGGATCCTTTTGCATTTCAATCGATGCAGCCGTTTCACCCAACATAGATCATGTCAAGTGCATTTGGCCATTGAAGATCTTTGGTGAGATCGAAAGCTTGGGTCTCGGAAAACGACCAAAGAAGCAGATTACCGTTATATTAATGTGAATAAGAATGGTCCATAGTAGTCAGAAATCAGGTGATACGATAATATTTGACCAAGCCTCAGTTCTCAACGTAATGGTATGCTTCGCATGATGTCACCTTCAATCAAATATAACGGTGGGATAGAGGATAAAAATAATGGTATTTTGGAAGATGTAGAGTGAACGGTATAGAGTGTACCGGCATTCGGTAAAGGGACTGAACGATGGATAGGCTGATTTACTCAGTCTCACATGATGAACGTGACCCAGGTACAGAAACGCGTTGAGTCAGGAAAATCGACTCTAGGCAATCCTTAGTTAAGGCTCTCCAGATTACTAGTGTCGAGTCGGATGTCACTTCTGATCCGTGATTGTGTGTGTTTACTTGTTCCAGCTGTCCCAAACCTAAGTCCGGTGTGTCTTCAGAATTCACTTGAGATAAAACATTGCTCTGTTCCTCTTCGTAGTGCATCTGTTCTGTGAATATCACTCAGTTAACCTGAACTAAGGTAAGGCATTGCCTCCAGCCGCCGTCCACAAACGGTTGTGTTCTCCCCAGTTGGTCCTCGAACTTACGACATTTCGGTCGCTGCTACTAATTGTGTGTGATTCTTTGAGAAAACTCTACGAGAGAATAAACAAAACCCCGAGCTGAGTTTGAGGCTCATAGGGGATGATCTATTGAAAATATGCTCGTCCTAGTTAAAACTCTAATCTAACGAAAGCATTCAAGGTGGGTTGATGAGAGTGTTTGTGGCAGGTGAACTGTTGTACGCCCAAAAGTGATGTAAAACCTTAATCCGTCATAAAGAAAGAACCCACAGCCCTAAAGAAGCGAATGTTGGTAATGATTGAGTTATTCAGGTAGCATTTGGTGTTTCAGTTATCTACACGCTTATTGAAGGAACTGTTGTGCGTTACGAAGCGCATGGCTTGTATGTCAACTCATAGTGTCCGACCACCGTCGGTGCTCGGTACTTTGGACAATTTCACTTAGAATACTAGTCGTGTGATCCCCGATATTTTCACTATGAAACGATCAGTAGTATTGTGGTATTATGGATAACTTTTATGCAAACTATTCACTTATTTGGTGGGCTCCACTGACCCTGGAGACACAAATGTACGAGGTGGTGAACACGGCAGCACAAAACGTGTCAATGAGACCAGAGGTTTTTCAGTGTGTAAAATCTGCACTGTTTACATCCTGGCATCAGATCATTTACCATTCCATACAGTTGTCTTATCCACACACATTGCCTCTTTCTACTGGCTAGTGATAGATTGCAGTGACCGGATTATCAATAATTTAGATTGCATACGGAAAATAGTAGTTTCTCAATTTGTATAGGGGTATTTTGTTCGTGGTCAAATGTTGAATTTACAGCAATAGATACTCCAGTTCGTCCAATCGTAACATTCGTTCGTATCCGACAGTGAAGCCCGGTTTGTTATATGTTCTAAAGAGAATGGTGAAAAGTGTCGAACTGAGGGGTCTTCATATGATTATGAAGCTTTAGTCTGAAATTATAAGTATATTGTTTGCATGCAGGACGAAAACCAAAAAAATGAATTCCTAATGTATCGTATTCTAGACTTTAGGCTTTCTGGGTTTTGTGATGTAGACCAAGCGTTGGTAAATGTTTACTTGTCACGGCCGATTCGGAGTACTGATTTCAACAGAACGCCGTTGATCATAGTACAGGTTAGACAGCTGAAGTAGTGGTGTAGTCTGGTCACCTTCACCCAATATCCTATTATACCCAGGAGACAAAGTAGTTCACTACTGAGAAATTCGCGTTCCCCGCCTTTGTTTGTTTAACGTATTTTTGACAACAGTAAGCGAATAAAATAGGTATCTGACTCTGCAGTTGAGCCAAAGAATATTTTGCCTTAGAGGTTTTCTGAAACCCACATATTTTCTGTTGGCTGTTTACTTTATTAGCAACCTTAGCAAAAAATAATATGGTCATCAAGTGCACCGCTCTCCTCGAAAAAGGAACCACAACTGGTACGATGTCAAAATATCTCCCCATCATCAACAGATGAATAAATAAGGTTGATCACAGATCGTATGTAAGCCAACTGGTCTTAGTAAGGACGACAAGGTGGTAACCACAAGTTTATTAGCACGCTGTAAGAGATACAGACCTAAATTAAGACAGGCGACATGGGATAAAAATGGGGTAAGGCACCGGTTGGCTTTTAATATGGCTCGGTTTTGCGGGTGACCGGCGAAGCACGAGTGCCCGCGTGTGTATATCCGTCAAACGCCGCAGGGTAGAAGAGTGAATTCTTTTTGGAAGGGTGACCAATAGGAACTGTGTCTAACAATCCTGCGCAGGGTTACCCAAAACTCTGATGCTCCGTGGTGCTGTTAACATCCCCGCCAGAGTAAAAGATGGAAATGAAAGCATATTTGCGGATCAGACCTGGACCAAAGCACCAGGAAGATAACTCTGATAATGACTATCAGATTCTGTTATTCGCGTAACTACAAATGGAGAATTTGAATGCCTCTTAGCTAGGTTAAAACACCAAGCATAGAGAAAAATAGTCGAAAAGTATTGCATTGTCGCAAAACATCAACCAATCAGATCGACTGAGAACACTAAACTTAGTACATCAAGCTTGGCCTCAGCATACCTGTCAGGTCCACCATTATCTGTTAGAGTTTCCAAAGTATAATATGTTCTGAAATGCTTCCTGATTTAATTATTGGGCGATTCGCATAGAGGTAGTTCCAAGTAAACCCGGTGATGTGGGTTAATCCAAAGCCATTACCTTTGTTACTGGCCCTCCTGTTTCGATAAATAACTGTGTCTGTGGCAGCGGGCGCTGTTATCTCGACGTTTTTCCTTGCGAAGTAAATTAGTCATTGTCCGATTGATAACTGTAGTGGGAAACCGTTTGTCTAGAACATTCTACTCTCGGCGGAATGATCTGTTTTTCTTACGGAGTGACTAGCCAGTTTGTCTGAGAAAATCACCCGGTAGTCCGAACAAATGAATCCCCGTCAATCTTATTACCAAGGTGGTTGTAGAACGTCCACAATGTCCAAAACCGATCATACTACTACTCTAGCTAAAAGTGGGGTGGCATAAGGGGTTCAAAAATCTCTTTTTCAAAGGATTGTTATCTATATATTCATACATCTGTGGGTTTGTCCGATAAAAACTGGGACTAAATATGGTGGGTTAGACATGTGTCAATAAGCGATTAAACAGTCGCAGCTTGCTTATCACTAAAAAAGGGGATTAATAGAAAACCGTGCTGAGATACGCTACTCTCAGTTCATTGAAAGATCAAAAGTCTACTGAAGTCAGTGGTGTTGAGGAGTTGGTTGCATCCTAAAACATTAGGGGTCATTGATTGAAAAGGGGGATTTGTATCGTTTTCGAGTCGCAAAGGAAAGGAAATGGGTTCCGAAATTTGGGGTTGGTTGACGGCTTCATATTCCCTCACATAATCCTGTACTGCTGGAACTCAAATGACCCAAGAATTATAACTTCACATTCGGCGTTCAATGAAAGATAAACAACATTTAACGCAAGATGAGACAAGTAACCAATCACATCATATTCAAAACGGCTTGAACAGCCTTGACTAAATAGTTAAATTTACCTCCTACTAAAGCGTTGGGCTACCGAACGGAAAAATCCAGCTGGTGTGCGATCATGTGGTTCTCGAGTATCACGAATAGCTGAACTATGATCCGAAACCGCATAAGTCGGGATATCGGAAGGGATTTCGTGTTGTGTTGGCTGGGACGACTCAGTATGGTTGATATCGCACTCTGTATGTCGTCCACCAACGTAAGCCACCCGCTGCGAAGTAGAATTTGGCCATTCGTGTTCATTGACATAAGCCATTTCTGACCTTCTCTGATCTGGAGCATCCTGTTTCGGGAGCATTTCAGAGTCCTCTTCTGTTTCAATGTCAATACGATAGGGCGAATATCTAGCAGTAAAAAAGATATCATTGCGACTAGTGAGGCCGTAGTAGAGTGATCAACACAAAGTTTTAACCACGGCCTCAACCAGCTAGACGTGACACATTGGACCTCTCCTATAAGCGACACAGAGGAAGGTGCCTCCAAAGGAGGACTGAGTGTTCTTTCTCTCTCTCTCTCGGCTAAATAGATTAAACTAGAACACTAAATTTATGCTTATTTCGAGCCGCAATAGCAAAAAAAAGAAGATATTCAACCAGGAAGATAGCTTCATAATTCTATCTATCGATTTTCCAGTGACTAAGTTTGAACGGCTAAATTTGCAGTTGGACATACAAACCACCGTGTCTGCATGAGTGTTTTGGCAGATTTTTGCTCCATCTAGGCGGTCATGTAACTGTTCAGTACACAGTCGACCACAAAGTTACCAAGCTCCACGTGATTTCTGAGTTACTAAACTGAGAATCCATCTTAGTAACACTGTCGTATAAAACTAGTTTCCTACCTGCAGCGTTGCACTGCTTTCTTTCAACGTGTCCATTGTAACGAGTGAAGAAGCACCTCTGGTGGGAAAGGGATAATGCAATTTCGTACTAGCTCTGTCTATCTCTGCACAAATAAAGTTGACTTCCCACATCAGTTATTCGATTTTCCTAATTTTGTTACTGTGGCTCCGGCGACCTAAAGTAAATGTGCTCAAAATTATTTTTCTTCCACTCAAGGCCTGTTCATCTTATTTTAAAGGTGTCCCAAGATGATTTGATAGGAATCGTCAAGTACCTGCCTGAAAGTCTGACCAGGATGATAGTGTGATGATGATAGTAGAACGAGTGCTCGTGGCTGGCTGCAATAGATCGAAATGTCCATGTGATCTGTACGGAGGATTCTGAGACATCTGTAGAGCTCCAACTTATTCTGTTCAGTCTGGCACCCATCAAAACAATGGATTACTTAGCGAAATACACTCATTTGCAAACAAATTTGGTTTTGAAACATCACAAACGAGAGATTCAGCTGGGTTCCAGGTGAGTCTCTCGCAAAACCAAATTTGTTTGCAAATGAGTGTATTTCGCTAATTCCATGCAATTTGGTTTCAAGTAGAACATAAGGTTGACGGAAACTCGGGGACTGCGCCTACCTGATGATTCCCAAGAAAGACGAAACCGGTCGTGGGCTGTCGAAGAATTTTCAGCAACCTTATGAGTAGTGCATTACGATTATAAATGAATCACTTGTTAGAAGCTCTCAAAGGACTCAGATGCTAAGATTCATTAATGATTAATTCTTAGCTTCAAAAAAGCACCGTCTCAACTATACCGACGGGACACCAACTTGAACGTGTCCTACCATCCAAAAACAGAATGTTTCATCAATCAGTCTTGTGCAGGTCACAAAACAAACTGCAGAAAATGGCTACTTTCCATACACCGAATGCTGTTCAACGGGACGGGGGCAAAACACGTTGAAACATACGCTACAGACGAAAATCAATAAATCTCCAGCTGCATTGAAAGTGGCAACCAAGAAAGACATTGGACATGCTGATTAACCCTGCAATTATTTTCAGGACTAGGGCAATCTGTCTTCTCATCGAAAAACTACCTGCCGATACTTCTGAAGATCTACAACGTGAACGAACGGTCAGCTTAGCTGGTAAATCGTGGTTCTTGGGATAGAAATATCTCTTCTGGTAAATTGCAGATGGCAATGAAATAAGTGTAGCTGCCCAAATAATTTGGGCTAAGCAATTTCTACCCCGGTAAGGACCATCAGGCCAACTGGTTACCAAGACAGCTGAAAAGGTGACCGGTTTATCCGAGAAAAGTTACGTGGTCTGTGTGCAGCTTGAACAGATGAGCACTTGTATTTACAGTTCATGTTGCGGAAGTATCATGGTAGCGAGAAAAAACGGAATGGGATGAATAGCAGGGAGTTCATTGTGTGCACCTTAGTTAAATAAGCGTAGGTACATGCATTTGCTAGGTTGCCATAATAAGAGTTCACTCACACTGCTGTGTTTGCCATTCTCATTTGAAGAATCGGTCGGCAGGGGGAAGTAACGCCCTACTGTAAAATGTCTACGCTTAAAAATTCCACCAGGATAGTGGAACCTCTAGGCGTATGCTTCTTTCATCCAGCTTCTCTCAGCTATCCGTTTTTTTTGGCAAAACGGGTGAAAACGAAGTAAAACTTAACTGCGGGTATGAAAAGTGGTGCACCTTATTGTCATGTCAGTACAATCCGCTTTTCCGGCCAACTAATGTTCTCTAGGAGGGTTCAAAAAAGCTTACCTCTTGGTAAACCGTGATGTTAAAGAGCGTAGCAAGCCTTTCGATTTTGGAGAGTCATGTACCTCTTCCAGTGCCAAAGACTCCTCAGCATCGATCTTCGACAAATTGATCCTAGGTTGTACGGCCGGTGAGTCCTTTGATTCGGCCACGCCGGGTGATTCTGGGCGAATTTCGATTTCCGGACGGTAGGCATGAATAGTCTGACGCATCGGAGCAAAGCGACCGAAGCTCGTAACGTTGGGCAGATACTCTGGTAATCGGTGTTGAACTGCACTGGACGGAAACAACTTGGTGTTTTGCTGGTCTCTGGGCGCGGTGTTAGGAACTGCACTTCTAAATACCAGGGGCAATAAACAGGAGTAAAAGTTACCTTTAATTTCAATCCCAATACAATAACTGAGTGCAGCTTAATGGTCTGTGCTCAAGTTATTGAACTTGACGCGTGCATCTGTTCTGTTTGTCAGCAAGAATTTTTTAAAGTTTTGAACACTTTTATTAAGAAACTTATATCTTTCAGGCTGTGATCAACACCTAACGTAACAAACCGAAGTGGTCGAAGATGATTGTATGAAAATCTAGCACACATAAACGCGTAGAATTTGGTTGCGTATGCATGCTTATAATTCCATATGGGACCGTGTCTGTCTACTTTTGGGAAAAAGGTGTTGAGTACTGAGCACAACAGATTCTCATGGCCACCAGAGGATTCCGGTAAAATACTGTCTAGTTAAGCACCATTCTTTCAAATATCTACCCAATTTCCAAGGTGTAAACTTCGGAATCACCTTTCATTCCAGAAAAAATAACACCATCGCAGTTCAGTTTTAAAACTTACTTATAGACGCATTCGACTGGTTTGTTTTCAGCAACGGAAGGGGTTTGACCAACTTTAGGTCTTGAGTTCTCCGTTCCTAGTTTGGAGGCGTATGCGCGCTCGATAATCAGGTCATTGTGAATACTGCCATTGCGGACCGCTCCATTCGGAGCTGTTGACTGAATGGTTCCGTTCCGTAATAAGTAACCACCGGAAGGATACCAGTGTTTAGGGCTGGGTTCAACGGGTTGATCTCTTGTGGGAACACCAGGAGGTGAGAGATGAAGCTCGTAGGTTGTCACCGGACGTGGAGCTAAAATCAGTGTAAGGTGAGCAGCTAGATTAACCGTAACATTCTAAAAAGTTAGAAGCCTAATTCTTCATCTCAAGTTAACACTTTTTGTGCAAGATACTTACGTATACCACCCATCTGAACACATGAAGTTGCGCTACTGATATCTTAGCCTCCAAAACAATCGAATGCTTTCAGCGGCAATTATGAAATTCGAGTATTTAAATATTTCGAAGCCGTCATAATGATGATTCTCAGCGAACAATAAAGTTGAACACCTGATATGAACCTGATCAGCCGTATTGCAATTCATGATGCGTACACTCTATGAATATTCAGACAACAGAATAATCTAGCTGCATAAAATTTGATTGCAGCCTGTAAGTCCCCCGGAAAGCTGCCGATCTCAGATCAATTTTCGTTTTCCTGATCAGGGAAGTTTTGGCGTATACTAATAACTGTCAAAACTTCAATTTATTTGTCACTCGCAAAATGATTTATAGACTTGCAGCAACTTCTTGGAAAATGTCTCCTTGAGAGAATGACTTAAAACCATCTGAGAGGCAATACCCTCGAAGAGGAAGAGCCGGAAAAAGGAGCACAATGAAATATTAAGTGTGATCTGTTTGGAATGCCGAACTAGCTAGAAGGTGGTCTTTACACAATGGAAAACATAGCACCATAATGGGCCGTTCGCATAATCGGTACTTTGTAATAGTAGCAAACGAGTGAGAGATTATTTGTGTTCCATAAAAAGAATAATTTCTTAAATTCATCCATTTTTTCATTTTCAGATAACTTGGAGAATTCAGCTTCAGAGAAGCCTAAAGCTAAGATCCACAGGTCAGTGGGTTACAGAGGCGAGTCGTCGGCAGTACAGTCGGACTATACTTGGAGGTCGAATACCTCAACAAATTTAAAGGCCGCACAGATGGTTGTTGATCAGATGACTGTCACTGCACTTCACAATTAGTTTGCAAAGTTTCATCATCATTGGAGGAGCGTCAGCAATGCGTTGCGTGAGCGGTTCCTCCTTACATGTATGTGTTTGTATGGTCTCCAAAGGTTATATGGTATCCACTGATGTGATTGGCCAATCGGGAATCACCTTCCTCACAATGTCACATGTTTTCTTTGAACACACAATTCTGGTTTTCTTTGCCAGATTCCGGTGACCCATGTGGTATACAACAATCTGAATCATACTAAATTCTGTTTACAGGAGCAGCCAGACTGTGGTTTAATCCATTTGACCCCCCCCCCCGTGAAGGTATCTAATCAAGCAGGTGATTCCTATGGACCCCGTGGATATACCCACTCTTGTGCGATTCCCGCCTGATTCCATGCACAGTTGTGGCATAGTAACCAGCATAGGCAATCACAGGAAGCTAGCTTTCCTCATTCGCTTCATTCTTATAGTGAGTTTCGCGGGGATCCTGGGCCGCCGAAAACATCAGGAAGAAGTCAAAGCAAAGTAAACGTGTGAAACGCTTTTAAAATAGCCCATTCTACCTGATTTTCTTCACGCCTGTTCAACTTGGAACACCCGGTACTGACAAAATTCTCAAAACATGTTAAGTGCTGAAAGTTTAAAATACTGGAAAGTCCCGTCCAAACTAAGGAAGAAATAGTTCCAATCCGGGGCATTTGAACTCTTTTGTTACTCACCACTGGAAGGTTCTACTTTTCCGTCATACGTTCACGATTTCTTTCTGTTCATCCAAGCTGGCTGCGAGTATGTTTCAGTTGTGCACAGGTGTTATCACTATGTCTGACAAGCTTCCAGTGGGTTTATGACCTTATCCATGATAACTGTCTGGCAAACACAATCGTGGGAGTATCATCTACTTCGTTGACTAGATGGTACCTAGCGTAACGCTCCTATGTTAAACCATAATTTTTCTCACACATGTTTCATGAAACTTAAGAAAAAATGATCTACAAGTGTCGTGAAGTCAAAATAATCAAGATTTTCTTCATCCAGTGAAAATTTAGCCAACACAGAAGTAGTACCCCCAAAACAGTGAAAATTCGTTTGGTATAACCTCACATAGTACGAATCCCTCTAGTTTCTTCACATACTGTGTCAGAAGGCAATCAAGTCACCTGACCTGTCTGCATCACGTTTTTTATCAACACTGAACACCACTTCCTCCCATTGGTGATTCTACAAGATATGGACTTTGGCACGCTTGAATGCGTGCTCTATGTTCATTCTACTCACTCAAGGGGCCTTTCTCATAATCACGTGGTCCAAATGCGGAGGATCGCACAGCAGCTACTCAGCTTGCGTTATTCTCGTCTTGACAGGCTTTATTGGCTTCGCAAGTGGCTATACGCCCAGCTTTGCAAGACCTTCACACTATCCTGCAAAACGTGCGGCTAACCTTCGGTTTTCTTATAAACTTGTCCAGATAAAATATCCAGAAAACTTCAGCCAACATTTTCAACCAAGCGCATCTGGATACAACGCACCTGGTATCTGCTCCAGCATCCTTGCTGACCACAATGGTTTTCTTAGTTGTGAGTGGCTGCAGAATTTCTACAATTCACGTCCACATCATTCTTGTTTGAAGAGTCTTCCTCCTGTCCTCGGACAATTATTCTCGTGAGTCCACACCAAAGTAGAGGAAGCACTGGGCTCTAGTTTCGCTTTTGCTGGAGATCATCATTAATGCATATCCTTAGCCGTGCCGGGGTTTGAATTCCGCACATCAGACATCCGAGGCCAGCGTGTTTCCACTACCCCAACGGCGCAGGCTGGACGCACATGAATTACCATACGCCTGGACAAGCGAGCGTGTTCACAAATGAGCAAACGAATTCCCTGACTAGCAACGCTGGTAAAGAATTTCGTGATATTCACCCACTGACACTAATGAATTCTTGTTTTGTTTGGATCCGTGAGTGCGAATAATAAAGAATATTGTAATCAATACCTTAAGGCATTAGTGGTTAAATCCACAGACGCCGCGCACGTCAAGTGCAGTCCATGGGTAATTATGAGTAAGATCAGAAAACTGGTTTTCATACCGTTTCGCTATTTCACAGATGCCTAACTGTTGCTCCATAAGTGATCGGTGTACTGCTTCAAAACTCAGCATGAATCCAGAGAACAGCTGTCTGAGTAATGCAGAGTGTAAAACGATGTTATTGAGTTTATTTTTTACTATCTTTTCTGCTCTTTCTCCTATGTTCTCTATTCTTCTTTGACTAAAAAACCGAAAGTTTCCGCATACCACTGAAGGAACATTCACGGCTTAAGTTTGTTTTGGATTAAGCATACAAAAGCAAACAAGTCAATGCCGGATATACTGGAAAAAGAGGAAAGTTGAGTGAAAATCCGAGAGAACTAACTGCTAGTCCGTTCAATTCATCCTTTACGAAAATGGAACGTAAGTCTATCTTCAAGTGTTGGTTATCCCTTAATTCTCCGGTTTGAACGTATGAGTAATCAGAGACAGCTGCGTCTGAACGATACTGCACAAAGGTTGCACTTGCCCAGGGCAGCTGTGAGAATGTTATGAATTCTGAGTTCAGTGAGTAAACGGTCCTAATGGATTCGGTTGGTGGAGTTAATTCGGTACAGTAAGAATGGCTATAAATTAGTTAGAAGAAGGCTTCTGCTCTGTATCGGAATAAAGTGACAGTGTATACCGCAGAGTAATATGGGTTTCAAATCTAGCACGTTCTTCTCCTCTGCAAGATATATCAAATGTGCGCAGTGATTTCAGACGGCCAGCGATTACACAAACCAGAAAATTCGTGGGTGTTTCTACAAGTTTATCTTATGGCATCAAGCAAATGTCCAGTTTTTCACACTACAGAAAAACCTGAGCTATCGTTTCACTGTTCCATTTTAGGCTCACACTCTTATTGACTCTGAGCATTGATGAAGTAAGCTTCTTACGTGGGCGAAAGTCTACTGTTTCCTGATACCTAGTGATAAGTTGCGTGGTTCAAAAAGAAGCAGCAATTTGCATCAGCGAATGAACCTATGATATGGCTGAGTAGATGCAACTTTGACGACCGTATAGGACTGGACAAATAAAACTGATTGTTAAAAGTGAAACGAATGCTGTAAACTGCATCATCTTAACTGTTCCTAGACAATGATCGCAACCAAATACACATAGTGTTTTAGAGCAAATTCAGCAAAATGTCCATCCCTTGTGTTTCAAGAAAAGCCTTGACAGAATAAGATAATAATGTTTGAAAAAAAGGGACTAACAGAGGTGCCTTAGCTAAACAGAAAGTAACGATTTACCTGAAACCTACAGAAGTTTCTTAAGGATGACTGAAAAATGCAGTATGAAGCACTGAGCAACGGTTCACGAAGAATTTGGAAACAGAATTCGTGAAGCTGTTGATCAGGTGGCAGTTAGCTTGTTCACCGAGCTTCGCAGTTTGCTCACAGACATTTCATCAGCAGGGACATGATCAGTGCGCGGTGGTTGGGCAATTCCTTCACTGATGCTTGCGTCTATGTAGTTTCTAAATGGTACATAATATACAGACTGCGACTAACTGTTTGAATATTGGGTAGTACGTGATTTGCTCGGTACTTCCAGGTACTTCCAGGATTTGGATTGTGTCATGGTCTGACTCTCACGCATCTGGCCTGTTCGTTGAGTACCTACCTCCATTGCAGTAGTTCTGTTCCTTTACTCCGACCGGTTGATTTCGCCTTTCATGTATGTTGCCTTCTAGCAAGTCTTCCTGGATTGGTTGATCGAAAACCTATTTTTAGAAGTTTGCTTTGATTTGGTTAACCAGTTTGCCATTTTTTGCCTCCAATCTCCTGACCTGTTCATAAGGCATGCTTTTGTTTCATACAATTTCCATTCGTTATTGTGCTAGGCTTCCTGGCTTGCTGATTCACCTTCGGCCAGGATGGGAGTTCCAGTGATCTTCAATTTAACCAGGATATTGTGTCCTCTTAGTGGCCTCTGTTAGTTTCTTCTCCGGTTTTTTGTTTTGAGCTCGAGTGTTCCGAATTCCTTTTTTTCTGAGAGTTTGATAGATTGGGTCTATCTCAACGTGACTGTTGATGGCTTTCTCAGTTGGGTACCACAGCATCACAAATTTACGTTTGTTCTTTGTTCTTGCTTGGAATAGTATATCGACACCGTCGCAGTTAACTTTATGCCCCTCCTGGTCTTCGTGTACGGAGAGGGTCCAGAATTATTCATGATTAAGAAAGCAGGGACGAACATTAATGTTTTTGGGATCCCGTCATCAGGTCAGTACATATCTAGTGGTTGAAATAGGAGTAAAAACTGAAAGAAGCAGCTAAGATTGGTTAGAAAAATGAAAACTTGGAGACGAACGATTGGTTGTCGGCGCATCCCACGTGACATCTAATTGGATGCCGTGAGACAGTCCAGAGGGCCGTTGAACGACTTGGTCGGGTGTGATCCGTGTCACATGATCAAGACAGACTCACTGTAGTGTTTGTCACAGTTCTTGCCTTGGGTTTTTTTATATGGCGACTGCCTTCCTCGCTGTTTCCACTTTTGCTTTTGGCTTTGATAGTGCTCCTTGAAGTGTGTTTGTCGGTTCGTTTGCTACTGTTATGTACTATCGTAGCATTTTCGAAAAGTCTCTGATGTATAAAATTGTAATTCGCTTGTCTTCTTTTGCGTTCTTGAGTTGGTCGGGTTACATCTTCTCAAAGATCTCCAAATAAAGTTTCTCGCATAACCAGCGCTTCGGAAGACTTTGTATGGGCGTTTTTCTTCCCAAACATTGGGCTCCGTGGCGGTGCTGTTCGTTTCAGTCTGCTTAAAGGTTTGAATGCTCTGCTTGTAGCAGCTTGGGTGCTTATTATGGTAGCGCAGGGCTTCATCCGTCAATATCACGTTCCCATCATTGTCTGTTGGGCAGAGGGGTGAACAGTACGTCCAAGAATGCCGGTCTCCATTATTTTTTTCTCCGTCGCAAATCTGATGACGTTGAAAACCTTGTTCAGTAATTAATTTGTTCTTTAAAGTTCACTCTTATTTAAAGGTGGCAAAGGTATCCTCAAAGTAATGGATCCATAACTTATGTCCTGAGGTAAGCTCCCTCCAGCTTTTTCACTGCCATGGTCAAGACCAACCACGCAATTGGTGATGTTATCGGTTTGTTCAAAATATTCCCGTTAAATTCAAAATGTGTTTTCAGGCAGATTTCGTGCAATTCACAGATACCTTCTTTCTTTGGGATCTATCCGGAAGTCTACAGCTATCCAATAAATCACTCACATCCACTTTATCTGAACCGAGGCCCATAAATGTGAACAGTGAGCTCATATAGGAAGATATCATTCATCCGTCTTTTTCGACTTGGTTGTCCTTCAATCTGCCCGAGAATGGTTTCGCATTGTTGTGAAAGTGGGTCCAATAGCACTATATTTCAACGTCCTCCACAGCTCTTTCAACAGGTCGCACGTTGGTGTTCCAGAGAGTCGTGATAGTACCGTTCCTTTGTGCACCTTCAGAAGTCCGTAGAAGCAGGGACTATTCGAGTCGCCAGCCCTCGTTCCACAACATTATTCTATTGTAATTCTTTGCAAATCATGAATTATTTTGAGGGTTTTGTTGACTTTGCTCGTTATTTTTTATCAGATCCTTTCACATACGGTGACAGGAGGTGGTATCCTCGAGTACAATCTTCGCCTTGTTCATATAGTCAGGTTTTATCCATGACGATTGTCTGGCGTCCCTTGTCTACCGGTAGAATGACAATGGTCCTTTCCTTCCTTCAGTTCTTCATTGAATTCTTCTGTTAACGGGAGAAAGTATTGAGTATTTTGTTGAGTGTGATGGCTGGAACGAATGTTTGACGGAGTTGTTCTTCGGTGTTCTCGAGTTTAGTAGAATTTATTGCTGCTTCCAAGTTGGCTAAGTACTCCAGTTTCGTGGCATCTGTGAAGCTGAAGTTGAGTCTTTCCATATGAATGCTTTGCTCAGCCTGTGTGACCTGTGTACTAGAAGGGTTCTCGAGCCATGAATCGTTGAAATAGCTTCTACATGCGCAGTTCATGATTAGTCCCGATATTTATTTTCCAGTGTATTCATGCTTGTGGTGGTGGATCTGATCGGTTGCTTCAAACAACCAGTCATATTTGGCATAAACCTCATAAGCCCAAAGAGAAATAGAGGAATTACCCATCCAGCTGTGCACCGACGATGTCTCCCGACATGGTGACGAGACGTTTGCAACCCATTTACCGAGCTCGGTGGGCAGATCAACCGCCACTTGATCAACAACCAGTGAGCTCACTCAAGCTACCAGTGAAAGGAGGAATGATTTCTGTTGCGAAGTTGTTTAGTGGAAAACAAGAGCTGAGCGGTTACAAGCCATTAGGCAGGAAAGTAAATATCTCATCTGCACAATTCTTGGAAAGTGAACATTCTCAAGCGTCCTGTTGTATTTTCCTGGACATTCTTTGAATATTAAACAATAATGAACGAACACTGCAAAGAGATTGCATAGTTTTCTTTGTAGCCTTGATCTTCCGTCAGATGAGGAGGCGGAGCTTGGACACCTGCTACTTGCATGCTTCATCAGTAGTATACACCATTACACCAGCATCTAGATATCTTTCAGATTTCTAAAGCGACAGGATGTCTAACATTCGAAATTTTAATGGTGTAAGCCATTCACTGGGAAACGGAAGCAAAAACGTTCACCAAACATTATCAGTGTTTGACGTTCATCATTGAGTCACAAGGACTGTTTTTCAACTTCACACGCAAGTTAGTACGATATGTTTTATTCGCTGTCGTGTTTTACCGGTTGGGTCCCCCCGTCATGGGTTCGAATGTTTCGATAAAAGTCGTATTTCGTTCAAGGCCTAGAAAGTTAAAATGCGTCACGGGTATTCCATGCTAAGACACTACTCTCCGTGTATATGTACTTGCTATTAAGCCATCAAGCTATTAGACAAGCACGAACGTCTGTCTGTCACATGAAGCATCATCGGTGCAAGTATTTGAATCAATATAGTCATGTAAAAAGAACACTGAATAGACTGCAGCTCCCACAACAACAAAAAGCAGTTATTTTCTGTCCGGAAAGCTTCGAAAGGGTATAATTCGATGCGTGATCCCTCAAAGCTATGCCAAGAAATCTTGGCATTACGATTTCTATAAAATGGTAGGATTCTCGAAAATACTACGAAAGCGGTAGTTTTGCTCGCTTTGGTTCAATTCTACAAAAGACCAGTATGTTATCACATGCTTTGCGATTTCATTTGTCACTTAAGCATCTGTTTGCCTGCTACGCGCCTCTGGACTTACTATTACTTTTCACAGCAGTGTCCGCTGTTTTTTCCACACTCTTCTTGTTCTCCGCATATTCGCGCTTTATACTGATTTTCCTTTCAAATGGACGAGCAGATGGTTCGTCCTCCGACGGCATTCTGGGAGCGGCCGGTAGCTGAATCAGTTTGGGCGAAGGCGGACTATCTGGTGGTTCCAGAGAGGCCATTGATGAGGGCGTTTGTTTCTCACTTGAATCCAGAGTTGGTGAGCTGGTCTCCGGAGAAGGAGGAGGAGACTGGCATGGGTTCGAAACAAACGTAGCAGCAAGCTTTGAAACCGTGATTTTTGGTGGAGTAGGGGTACGCGAGCCGTTGTGTAATCTAGGTAAACGGAATGCATTCATTTGGTAGAAATCTTGTTTCATGGTTTAGTAAAAAAAAATGAGAAATTTACATAGGCCAGTGGGACTAGAAAACAGAGAGTTACATGATAGTCTGTAACAAAGATAATCCCTATCAGATTGGGCATAGTATGACCCTGGTAAGAACACCAGGGTTTTCCGCATGACGTGATTATGAAATCTGACAGTAGACGATAAATTGGGTGTTTCTTGATTAAAGCAAGTGAAGGAGAAACTGTTCCACACATAAGGTAATAAATACACTAGTAAAACTACCAAACAACTCAGGAAAAAATACAGTTTGTTGTGCCAGAGCCAAACAGGAGTTGGGCAGCTAGTCACTCACCTGATTACAATGGAGAATTGGTTTTTCTCCTAACACCTCAGTTGAAAGCAATGCTTGCTTGAAACAGGAAAGGATTCGATACTGTCGTGAAACTGAGATAGCTCCTATTGGGATTGACCTGTCAGCTTACAGATGATGTCAGGCTACCCTGAAAATCCAAGAAGTACTTTATGGTTCCTTTATCCGCACTGCTCTTCTAAAACATCTGTCGTTCGACCTCCCGGTCAGTGCCTGAGCACTGCACCATTTAGTTAAAAGTGGTTTATCAGTAATGTGAATAAGTGGCACTCACGCAGCTTATATCACGGGAGCACTTACAAACGTGCACCGCGGTAGCCACCTTTCTGATTATAAATCGACGCAACTTCCGGAATTTTTCTTCCTTACACATTATTTAAGGACTTAATCAAAGACAGCTCAGTTTACTGGGGCATTGTTGAAGAGTGAGCATTTGCAATGTATTTCCCAGCACCGCCCGCGGGTCTTGGTTGTCCTTCGCATCAGAGGACTTCCTCAGACAGACCGTTTGTCATCTCCCTTCATTCTAGACAAAGCAACGCACTCTGGCCATGACTGCAATTACTGTTGCTGAAGATCAGTTAGTTTCACTCTTGTCCTCGCAATTTCCATATTCCTTAATAAAGCTAGCCCACTTCACGTGATTAGTGCATATGCAAAACATCTGGTCGATGTGAACCAGCAAGTCCACCGGGCGCAGTGACTCGGTGTGAGTTGTCGACTGCCATTTAATATTTCGAAGCTCATCCAGAGAAGCGAACGAAACAGGCGATTTCAGTTCAGTTGTGCCAAACATCAGTCTGTCAGCAAAGACACATGAAAGCACTCACTTTACCTCGACGAGCTACTGGCCCCTCTCAGAAGGGGACGCAGGGATACATCTGAAGGTATGTCAGTTAAGCTTTCAATCAACAAGATTCAGCCATTTATTATACCCTCAGCCTTTTAAAATACTTTTAAATTTATCCAGTGATACCATATCGGAAGCACCTGTCACAACCGTTGTGTTCTGGAAGTTGGGTAAAATCATCAGATTTTTCAGGGATCAACACCACTGGAATCTCTAACAGACGTTTCCCTGCTGAATCAGAATACCAAATTTGGACGTGTATAGAAATTAAAACAGCTGAAAGGGATATCCGACATCGCGCACAAACGTAAGAGAAATATGATGGCAGAGTTAAGGTGTGCTGAAGAGCAAATTCACTCACACCATGAAGCATTTTTAGGCGAAAGGCTTGTCCGGTCAAGTGCAAAAGGTCAATAACCAGTATACCGGTCCTAAAGACGCATCTAGACGAAAAAACCTACCAGTCGGAGCATGAAGTCTCAAAAGCTGGTAGACGTCGATTTCGTTAATCCAGAAATACAGTGGTTGAGTGCCCCCTTTTAGAAGTATCCATATGGGTACAATTACAACTAGTCGTGTTTCGGATATCAGAATGTGATATTTCATCACAGTTTGTTGTCTTCAAAAAAGGAGACCGGCATAATATGGAATTTGTGTTTTGCCAACGTTTTGATCTCTAACGCCCCATATGTTTAGGCGTCACTAAGTTCAAGAACTTACCCTACTGAATTACAATAGCCGAGCGTAACCAACTATCAGACCTATTTCATGCCTCAGGGTGAAAGACTTGCTTTTATCATACAACACTAAGTGAAAGCGCAAGAGCCAGTTCTTGTGATTTTCATCTGAATTCTCGCTGTTTGTGCTATACTGTATATCTATGCGCACCATATAACACATTTCAAAAATTGCCACCTTGCATGTATTATTGTCTGGCTAACAGATCAAGTCCAGTAGAATACGGAAATTCTTTTGGAGCGGTGTGATTCCACGACGGCGTTGTAAGTGACGTCACTCCCCAAAAGTGGCAGCATTCCTTACACAGAAAGTGTGCGAGGTGAGTTTAGACTAGTTTAGATAGGGGGAGGGTAGATAAAATGGCAGTGAAAGCAGAGAGTCCATAGTTGTTTGTGTCGGGTCAACACCCGTGTTTGGAGTGGAAAGGTTCCGTGTTTTTTTTCTACGGAACACGGACAAAAGGCTGCCTAGAACAGACCGATTATTCATGTGGTGTCGTTGTTTGCTGTGGTTCACTTAAAGCCCGGCAACCTTGTTTGCAGTGGCGGGCTACATACGGCGGTCAAAGGCTTCATGGTGGCGTCTCCACGAATTAGTGGCGAAAGATGCAGCTACTGCATCTTCCAATTAGGCATAAAGGAATCATGTCAAAATCCCATGCAGTTCTAGCCAATCGCTTACATTTGGGTAGAAATTCTATGCCCCTTAGGGGAAATATTCCAGCAGGTTTTTACTAAAGAAATCCTGGTTACATAGAACTGTATTGTTTGTCCACAAAAGTACATCTTAGTGTGGCACAATGTATAGAATATATATAACATTATAACACTACTTGTGGTTTCCCGATGGACATTTAAAAACACGTGGCAAATCCGCCATTTCAAGTACATTATCAAACTAAAAGTGTTGATTTCCTAAAATGAAGTTTCTGGTCATAGAGTTACACTTACTTATGAGGTGGTTCGTGACCGTTTTCGGATCTCTGTTCATCTACGCTGCACCGTCTTTCAAGTAGGTTGTAGGTTGCTGTAATCTCGTCAAAGTTGTTGTTTTTTAGAGATGATACAATGGCATTCAAACCGAACCCCATGCTCATTAGCTGTTCAATTCGGTTTGGATCCGTTGTCTCCGATTTTGTTTCTACGTACGGAGTCAAAGGGTTGTCATCGTAGTTGAGGTTCACCCAGGGATCGTTCATTATAGACTAAAAAATAGACAGAATAAATAAAACGTAACAAGCGCGAAGAATACCGTTTTCGGCAACTTGGACAGTGAGTTCAGGCTGTCGTTATCACACGTCTGTCAACAAAGAACAAATTCAAAAGGTGTAGGATTTGATCGGAGCGCAAGAACAATAAACAATAAACCATTTTTCATTGTTGTTTCAGGCGCGCGACAAGCTGAAATGACTGAAATGTCCCTGAGGGGCTTCATCCATAAAAATAATGGTCCAAAACCGCTCTTGTTTTTCGGAATCAAACGGAATTCTTACCAGGTATTCCGGTGAAAAATAATGTTTCTACAGGTTTGATCATTCGACACTGAGTAGCAATGAAAGAAATAGAAGTCATTACTGGCTGGTCTGGTAGATTTTGATCCGAAGCATCGGATTTTGACGGAAGATGGATTTAAACACTTATCTAGCAATTTCCTCATTCAAATGCAAAATGTACAAACTCAGCCATTCTCCCCTAACCATGTTAATTCGTCTAGGAAGGGTCACACACCCTCCACTGGGGGACAGGTGGGTTCTTTTGCAGTTAGGTTGTAACACATCAACGGGTATTGATTTTGTATTGGCTCCAGTAGGTACGGAGGTCGCTGCTTTACGTGATGCTTGTCTACTTGGAAAAAATGCCAGGAACTTTCCTTGGTAGACCGTCACTCCGACTGTTTTTCGAGTCATCTTTAGTGATATCTGAGAGTATGAAAATTATTACGAAACGCAGTGTGTAAACCGTTTCCACAATACTCAAAGAACTTGCCCCAGATCCAAACCTTATATTGCGCCACATAACGGTTGTGAGCAACTGCTTGTAAAGTTTTAGCAGGCAGGTACATTTCCCAATAGATTAACAGTTGAAAGAGTAAAAAGTACAATTTTGTTAGATGAGGGGGACAAATGAAAGCACACTTGTGGGAATGAAGCTTATTCAGTCGGGCGAAGTAGTGGTCTGAAACGGTTGGTCGAATAGGGCAAAGTTTTCAGTTGGTTGTCTGCGAGAATTAGGCGTGTTGTGGACTATGGGATATTATGTCCACAAAATTCTACTGGCATAAGTCCTCTTGCGTCATTTTGAATTGTTTGTTTCTTTTCCAATGCATGATAAACTCGGATTTCGCTAAAGTAAAAACAGCACAGGGCCTGGTCAGCATTCAACATATTTGTAAAAAAAAACACTCAATTATTTCGCCCATCTATCCAACGCATACTCCACCCTCATTTTCTCTCGAGATCCAGTCGTTTTCTACCACCCGTGTTGCGACTCAAGAACCATAGCGTTTCAGTTAGCTTTCCGCTTTTCCTAGGATGGTGAACCTCATTGAAACACGAACGTGCCGTATGCTATCTTTCAGTAAGCGATGGAAGAAAACCAGCTCCTTTGTGGGAGTTTGGCGACTTGATGAACTACTAACTTTCTCATTAGATGCTCTGACAAACTTATTGAGATCGGCATATGTGAATACTTAATTGAGCCGTTAAAAATCAGTGGCATTCCGGAGACTGTAGTTTTCACAACCCTTTGGCTTGGGCAATCCTGTTTTGCACATTCTGACTATTTAGCTGTCATTATGTTTTTACCCATATATTCTTGGATTTCTGACTGGTTACTTCTATAATCTTATAAATATGCCTCACGATAAATTTTATGACATCTTTCTTGCACACACCGAAATATGACCCGATTCTCAGTTACAATAAATGCACACTGAGGCAACCGACTACGCATAAAGTTTAGTGCTCATCAAAGTCATCTGAAGCTCCTGTCAGTCTGGAATGTACTTCATACGGGGCATCTAACACTTAACTTGACACAACCGTTATTGAGTGCATCTGCCCAGCAGCTTTTCACATCTTGCCTGATAGTTGATGGATTGTCCTTGAGGGGTGTCTCATTTCATATTGTTGAGAAATATCTTGTTTCTAGGAGAAGAGTTATCTCGGAAAGGGTCAGCAAAAAGCTGTACAGAACTTCCGGATGCTTTTTTGTCGGTCCACAGTGGCCGTCTGCCTTCAAATGGAATCACTTGTACTTCAAAACACTCTGCATCGCTAACTTAGTTTGCCATCTCATCAAATTTAATCAGTCAAATCCGCAACATAGGGACACGTTTTAGTTCACAAAGATGCTATCACTCGGCAAACTGCGTAAAATGTTCCGGCCGGTCAAGGAAACACTTCCTAATTCGTGGTAAAAAAAGTTACAAAATCCATTAGTCTTTCACGCTTTCACTGCTGCTGTTTAACCTGGCGCAACAAAAAATATTGTTCAAGAAAGTTGTCCATCGAACCCATAAACAACTTTTGATTTTGGACGCATCTCGCTAAAAGGGTGGGAAACATTAGTGAGAACAAGCCGAACAAAATAATTAGCACTAAGATACAGAATGTCCCTTATTGCCCGCAATCAAAATATGCAGATTCCACAAAACCCTCACCAAATTTCACGGAATCCTTGCGTCTAAATTTTAGTACGCATTCAAGACTTTTCTTCTCTTTGTTTCCACTGCCTAGAATAGCCTTCTCGCCATGTATAAACCTTGTTATTGATCCAATTTTGAAGGAACTCATGCTCACAGTTGCGCATTAGGCAATCTTACATAAATATCTGAGAAAGAAACAATGACTTCCTTAACTAGGTAGTACAAATAAGAGTGTTGAATAGCACTCATTCTGCTACTCTTGATAGAACAAACGAGAGCCGGGGATGGCTGTGTCCTAAAGTAGGAAATGGCCTACTTTAGTCGTTTCTTGCCTACGCGTTGAGTAATTTCATGTTTATTACTACCATGGGGAGTGTACTAAGACTTGTACGGACTTTGCTAGCTAACTCCCATAGAAGATTCCCGATCACTCCATTTCCAGCTACGTGGTGGCAAATTGTACCAAAAACATATGCCAGAGTAATATGCAACATACCATCCCAATTCAAAAAATTATCGGTTCGTTAAACACAAGTGGAGGAATTTAGCAGCACGTCAAAAATGTAAGTCGGGGGATCCGTTTTTGGACTGATCAGCAGTCCGCCCCCAACCGATTTTTTTGGTTCTCGGTCAATCCCCATGTGTCATATATTGTTTCTGTCCGATCATCGATCGTGGCGGAGATTTATTCTCGGACAGGATTCTTCAATGCTTTCTTATGGAACTGAGGTCACGATGGCATGCTGATATGGAAACTATTCCAGAAGCCAGAAGCCAGTCTGGTTAATTATGGTTTTTTGGTCATTGTTTTTCTTATGCACTACCACAAGAGTCAAAGGTCACTTTATTACATATTACTAAGAATTATCACAGCTAATTATACTACTGACAAATCACGGGCATGACATTCACTGTCATCTCCAGGGTCATTGGTTGAAATCTCCCCCGAGAATCGAAAGACACGTAGCCCAATGATTCCTAAGACGAATGAAAAATTTGCATAACGTCTGTCCATTTTATTTCCTACTGTAACTCTTCATATACTGATAAAACCAAGGGTCTAAATATCCTCAAGGCAGGAGGTTGAAGTGGAAATTGCAAGGAGATCACCAAAGTGTTCACCGGTGAGCAGAATCTAACATCAACTTATGGAAATTCTCAAAAGAGATCCGTCCATCAGCTTTATAAAGCGCGAAATGTGACATCTGTATAGGGCTGGTACCAGTCCAACTCCCTTGAGACGGAACTCCATTCATTCGTTCCCATAGACACACGAGTCAATGTAACCTACCTACAGACATTGCTTCTTTCGACCGCACACTGTCAATGCTGTTAGTAAACAATGTTGCAGACTTCACGCACTGTTTTCTAATGAAACCGATACCTAGTATATTGTCGCGAATAGATAAAATCCCGAATTGTGAGCATCACTTGAAACAAACTGTGAAGAAACCACGTACTTAATTCTGGGTGGATAAATGCCACACCTGAAAGGTAGCGGTACGTGCAAGGTTGCACAGTTACACCGGAAGGTCTACGTCATTTCCATAATAAAAAACAACTGGTGCGCGCAATGCCAACGTCGCAGTGTACACGCCTCCGAAGAACCCAAAAACAGGTGGACCGCCTCCTGACAAACTCCTTAAATGCACGCATTGAAACGCTGTGATGCGAGCACATTCTCACATGTCCATAAACAAAACCAATTGACTGTGGCAAACTCGTGCAAAAATCTGCTGGAATCCGATCGAATGTAGAATGTCAATTAAAGGGACCTGTCGGTTAGTGTGGTTACCCAAATCTTGCAGCTGACGGGTTGGGGGAGTTTCAAATTATTTTTTATCGAGTTTGGTTTCTTAATCTTCCACTTCAAGGTGCTTCAACTGATGATTCACCGCGGGTGCCGCTGGTAGATTTTCCTTGGTCTTCGTGGGTTTGTGAGTGCTACGACAATTTAGTTGGGGGGGGGAAGGGGGTGAGATTACGTGCAGTTCAGATCTAAGCTACTTGTGTTGATGACTCCTCCCTCTGATCACCGCACACCAAGTGTAATTTAGATGATCTGATAGCGACGTGCTGGCTTGAGAAGCCTGAGAAAAAGCTTAAAATGTCGCTTACTCTGTGTGTGAGTTAGACGGCTGATGTGACATGCGCAACATGGCCAATGAGTGCCGGAAAACCAAACTGATATTATCACATCCGGAGCACTCTTACAAAAGCTCTGAGAACCCAACGATGGGCCGGTCTATTCCGACACTGGGACACCGGGTACAGATAGTGGCGGCTTGGGTGGGCGCATTTATAGCGAAAATGAGGCCACGATATAGTTTGATACGTTACCGATGTGGTGCGGCCGGTCAGGCAAGAGCAGGTGCGGGAACTTGTGGCGATTTACCTGTCTACTCAGTTCGCAGACAACACCGGTAATGCACTACCAAAGATGTAGGTTTTGCCACTGAGGTTTTCCACGATGTGGATTCGCAATTCGAAGACAGTATACGGCAAACTGTCCACCAGTGCAACATCTAGCAACATGTGCCGCAAGGTCATGCAGAAAAGTCGAATTTAAGGGTTTGCTAACATGCATCACTTGTAGCCATTGTAGCGGGACACTGTAGAAACTTGACATATTCACTTCGCTAGTTTTTGACAATGGAAACGCGTTTTCCACCCTTTCAACCTACAAGGTCAGCTTTCATTTGAGTAGTACATGTGGGTTTCAGGTCAGATGTAGGTCTCGTCATAACTGATCTTACTTTGAACACGAGGTTGATCAAATCGTTTGATCAGTTAGTTTGACAGGAGGACTGTTGAATCTGTTGTGGGATTCGCGGGATATGCATTGTTCATACTCACATCACTCTCGTTTGAACAGTCGTCCTCCTGTCCTGGCGTAATTATTCTGGTCCCCCCTTTGCTCCACTTCCCCCCTCCCCTTCTCCCCCCTCTGGTGAGGACTCACCAGAATAATTACGCCAGGACAGGAGGACGACTGTTCAAACGAGAGTGATGTGAGTATGGACCATTGAATCATTTTTATTTCCTAGGAAGATGACCGGCGGGTACTTTTGTTAGCATCCCTGAATGCTGTTCTTCGTAGCCCAATCATCCAAATATGCAACACGAATTAGTGCTACAGTTGTTAGAAATAAATCCTAACATCACACTCCGCTCGTACTCTATACGAACATCGGAATGAAAAATTTGGCAGTGGACGGATCAGGAGAGGAAGGCAGTTTGTCTAGCCATCAGCAATGTCCAAATCAGGTCATATAGACTACTTTCCCTAAGTGTATTTGAAACGGTTTGTCAACAAGGAGAGATCAAAGAAACTTCGAGAGTCTCAAATGAACAACAAGCGTGAGTGTGAGATCATCCATTCGACTGTGGAGAGACTGGTGGCCAGTTGTACTAGAAGTTGTACTAGTGCAAACAGAATGTTGGAGGGTAGTCTGAATAAGTACACCACCAGGATTTTTCAGATATAAACATCATATATCTGTTACTACACGTTTCAGGAAAATGCGTCTAAAAGAACTGTTTTGGAAGAAGCCACTATCCACGAAGGCTGAATGTTTGCATGAGCTGAAGGGTAAGATGCGTTAAGACTTACCTTCATGATGAAATTGGGTGCATCAGTGGTGCTTCTGCGTAGTCACTGAGTGTAGTGGTTAAACGAATTTCCAAGTGAATATTGAACGCACTATTCCTAATAGTTAGACAATGCCTGGGCAAAGTAGAACCCACCAACGAGCTTGTTATGGTAAACTAAGGAAAAGATGTCGTCACGAGTGTCTACACACAGCAAAGTCTTCCCCATGCCGGCCTCTAAAAGCAACATAGTCTAAATCACCAATCATAATTAGCTGCGGGACCCTAGCATTTGGGACCCTAGCGAATATATTGCTTAAAACGCAAATAAGGCTAATTTTTTCTAATTTTCCCGCTCGCATTCTCAGATTTTGATTGTATCACTCAGGGAAGCTCTTTGTACTTGGTTTAAGATTGGCGTGATTTAGGTATGCATGGAACTCGCATAAAGTGACGTTGTATTCTGAGAAAATGTAGAACGCCTATACGATAATTGTAGTTGAGCTGCATTCGACGTACGCGATACGCCATGGTCAGAAATGCAGTGTCCCTGTTCTTCACTATCAATCGATAAAGAACAAATTGTTCATTAATTTGACTCAACTGGGGAAGGTAATTGTCGTTATTGTTGGTGGATGGAAAAATCAATGATGCCTACAAAGATGGACTGCAGTGAAATTAGAGTTTCTGTCTAAGAACCCAGTGTCGATTTCCAGATAAACCAAATGTCATCGTAAACCGTGTCTAGTAATACAAAACGGAAGGTGTTGATGGTACTAAATAGCCAGAGCAGGTGTACGTCGATTATAAAATGTCGCTCACTTAGTATTCGAGTGTTAGGTACGTCCAACATGATCCAAGATCCCTCACTTTCGAAACACGCGGAAATAAGGAAGGTCCTTTAGCTTACCAAAATCCAAGTGAAGTCACGAATGGGTGAAAATGATGTTCAGTAATGGCAAAAATTTGAAGCTGAATGGTCCGGATGTCTAAGTTTGCTATCTTCATGATGGAGGAGCTGAAAGCGAACTCAAAGTTTGGTTTGGTTGTTTCACGTCGATTCCCTCATGTTTTATCAAACAGCAGCTTGCCCCAAAATAGCAGCACATAATCATCCCACCAAAGGCATCCAAAGACGAACAGTATACATTGTAATCAGAGAATAGATGATACACGTGTAGTAGTAGTGAACTTCATTGCTAGGCTTCTTATCTCGGCTTGCCCGTCGCCACTTTTGCCGCTGATACAGCATGCAAAGCTGGTATCCCGCGAGTTTGAATTTATTCATGCAGATAAGTGGCGTTGGTGCGTTTGTCGAAGGGCGCTTATGAAATTATTTTCAAGGTTCGAATATCGAAACAGGCTGGGTTTTGAAATGCACCACACCCGTACATATGGCTTTTCACCAGGAACCACTGTCCAAAACCAGGTTTCCTTATCATCATATACCAGAATTAATGATGACAGACGAATCTAAAGCCTGAATGTGTGGCTTAGTTTTGCTCTCTCCTGTTTACACAACAGTTTCTTGGGAACACAGTCCGCTGGAATGTATCTTACATGACCTCACCAGCGCAGTTGGTTGCGGACCAAAGTGATTTGGATTCCGTGTATTTCCTGAAGAATTTGAGTGGTCGGGGTCCGGTTGGACCAGTGAATGCTCATTATTATCTGCAGACATTACGGATGGAAACGATCAAATGTCGGGTAGTACGCCTATATACAGTCCATGTCCCACTACCATATAAAACTGTAGACAGTCTGACAACTTGGTGTTTTTTGTCTTCGCGCACAGAAGACAAGTTTCAAGTCTTCCAAATGTACCGCTTTCCCTCGGTATTTAACGAGTTCATCTTGGATCGCTGGTGGTCAGCGTGCTGCCGAAATGACAGAATTAAGGGCAAAACGCCATCCCTAATCCGGTCATCCCGTGTTTGTTGGGATTTTGTGTCCCTAAGTAGAGACCTGTAGAAAGCAAATGTTTTTCATACGAAAGGAATCTTCCATCAACCGCTCATTCTTTGGTTCACTTAAACATCACATTGAACTGGTCCTTGCAGTCCAAAGTTTTTTTCTTGGATGGATGGGTTTAGTAGATTTTTAGTGTCCTGATAACGGCTGCATTCCTATGCTCAACCACGCCTGAGATCGTAGAACCGATCCTTTTGTGGGGATTCGTCCAGCTAAACTGTCTCTCGCATAGCTCCACGCATATGTACACATTACAGCCTATTATCTGTCCACTGGCTTTGGTAGGATTGGCCCCGAGGGTCATTTGAGTAGGGCGTAACAAAATATCACATTTGTGGAGCCCTCTAGCTTACCAACGTCTCACGCTATAGATGAACATGTTATCACATTGGTACACATGAATGTGTTTATCCTTGAGGTGCTGTCAAATCAGCCACATCGTCAAAGGTTGCATAAGTTTACTCGTTGAGATATAATAATTCACAGGCATCCAAAGTGTGCTAGTGGAGTAGTTATCATCAACAGCAATAAATCAGTAGCTTAATCGATTAGCTGCCACACAACTAAGAGGATAAAATAACCTAGCGAAGTGTTGAAAAAATCATTCAACTGTAGCACCATTTCGGTGCTTAATTACCATGCCACCCGAAGAAAGCACGAGAGCTGGGATACTGCCTGGTTGACCAAGCCTAGACAGGGAAAGTCGAGATGCAGAGGTCGGGTTCGAAGGAAATTCGCGCTCTAACCACTGAGCCAACTCGGGCCCGAGGTGTTGAAAAAAAGCGGAAAAAGGAATTTAGTGAAGACTCCGTGTCTTTAAGCAAAACGACCAAAACCAAGGTGCCAACAACGTAGAACGGCAAAGAAATAAACACACTTGAGCACCACACCGGAGTAGGACGCCATCAGTGAGATTGGTCTAACCCCATCAACGAAAAGCCAGCACACAGCGGCAGACAAACTTTAGCCAAATAGTCCGGCTAGGAAGTGACAACATGAACGTTACCGTACTCGGATGACTGACATGTCTTATGAGGTTTCCAACCACGTGCAAGGAAACTCACTTGGGCCCCATCCAGAAAGGAGCTAAAATTTCACAGTCGTTATTTCGCGAAACCACGTTAGGTCCGTTTTCCCCAGGACATCCATTCGAATGGGTTAAAATAAAAAACGGTGTCTTCTTTGGCAGACGGTGGTTGGGCAGTATGGTGGTTGGCAGTATCACCCTTAATAAGGCCATCGGAGAAGTCTAACTTCTTAAGGAACAAATTCTCAATCCCCAAAATGGAGGACCAGGAGACTGTCTGCCAGGTTTCTGTCCGTTGACAAACCTGATAAAAGAAACCTTGCGAAGGCTGAACTTGAACCCTCTTGTGATGGATTGCTGGGGCCTGTGAATTGTCGCACCAAGACAAGGTCCTGCTTCATCAAGCCGATTGACAGCTTGTATAATTATGAGGAGTTGTGATAACCTAGTTTCAGCTAACTTCACTTCATACGTTAGGGTCACAATCCAAAGTTAAGGCGTACCCTGAGCTATTCTAAAACAACTTTCCAATTTCTAAAACACGAAAGTAACACCTACCTTCGTTAGAAAATCTGCAGCTACTGACAAAGGTAACGGTCCATCAACTGAGTTTTCTCCTGAGTTCATTCTACTTACTGCTAGTACAAGACGGCAAAAGAATAAACCCACAAATCACACAATAAAACAATTTTGATCGATTACTACAGACGGGGAGGACTTATTCGAATTATAGATGCATACCAGATTTGTGACCGACTCACACTTGATAGTACCATTTGCCATGGGTGAATGTTATCAGGCTAGGGGTAGAAGAGGAGCCTTATATTTGCAATTCAGTAAAAGTGCTTGAAGCGACCCATTTGTCTCGACATATCAGTTAATGATAATCAAGGGAGATGTTAGATGTGCGCCATAATCTTGACAGCCTTCGCGTCAGTTGAATCATTGATGACTAAATTCATACAGTCTCGCATAACACCTCAGACGTCTACAGTTGATGTTTGGTCTCCTTCGTGGTTTCGGTCACTGGAGCGCAATAAAACAGTCTCAGTTTCCGTCCACAAGAGTAGGCAGAAAAAGGATAACGAGTGTGGTTCGAGGAGGTGTTTTAGGAAGTTGTCGTATTTTAAGACCACATGAAGTCAGGAATTAGAACCAAACTATTACCAAAGTGCTATCAGTTGAGAAGCCTGGCTGAGGACCTGTTGTGCATCTGGTGTTAGGTTCAGAGTGTTTGGTTTAATAGACCACCTATTATACCCTGCCGGAACGGCCCCGGAAATTCCACGATGTGTGGACCAAATCTTATAGCGAGCCATCAACAGGTCAACCCAGAGCTATTAACCTCATATTGACAGTCGAAGCGAATGTCATGTAGCTTCACGGAACTCCTGCTTTCAGTCCTCAAAACTAAGGGGTGATTGGATTACAAAGAACTAACCTGTCAAACTTGTCACGGGACTTTCCTTTCGACATATTGACGGTGCTAATGTCGGTGCTAATACGTCTAAGACGAGCTTGTAGCATTCATCCCAAAAGCTGAAAGTTTGGAACCGATTGATGGTTCTAGAACAATTGGTTCATCTTAGTTACCCACCGCTAAATCATTGGCTTTTCACTTTAAAGTATAATGTGGGCATCAGGTACCAGTTTGGATTGAGTGCCTCAACTTTCTGTGGATATGTACGCTATACGAATGTAAGGGCAACCAAAATCTCGTATGGTCAGATGGACGTGTGTGCAGAGTATACCCCGTTTATATGGGCAAAACATACAAAAAAAATTTTCGAACTCGACTGCTGCCAATTAATTTCTGCCAGCTCACTGTTCATCTTATCGAATAGTTGAATTAAATGAGCAGTTGATATAAACTGCAAACAGAATGCGGCAACTCTTAACCCTCACAGCCTATTAATTCAGGATGACAGCCTATTGATTTTTCGGAGGTTGGGTGATTACGTCTGGCGGATTCGGAAACCTTGAATTCGACTGCTCCCATACCTTTAATGGATTAGTTGCAATAAAAAGGCTAACAGGCAGATCATTAACCCTGTTGCTCGTGTGCCCTTTTAATTGGCCACACCAATTATTACACGTTCACGAAAATGGGGAATCACACTTTCCAAGCAAGCCTAAATCAACGAACTCCTTCCCTGTCGCAAAGCGTAAAATTGCTCGAGGTGACAGACGTCATGGCGTACCTGCTACACCTGTCTATGCCACCTGTCGCACTGACGGATTGCAGACCAGTTTTTGACAAGGTTGATAACGGACAGTCTATTCTTCAGCGAAATAGACTTGGTACTAGTTCGAAACTAATGGTACCAGTATAATGACTTTTCCTCGTTACAACTACTTCCTGTCCGATCATCCGTCATATAACTCAGAAGTAGTGGTGAAGGTGGCCTGATCAACGTTTGTTTCTAATCTGCCTGTGCTAGTACTGGTGCATCTTTAACTGCCTGCCTGCAAATGTAGAATTTCCCACCGCAAAAATTCGTTCATTCGGTTACACACTGCCTTCCACGGGGCAACCCAGTATACTGGCCAAATTGCCAGACGATTTTTTCCCTACACTTGTCTCTAAAATCACCGATAAAAGGTTTACCGTAGCAAGCAATTTTAACCATTTTGTCTCTCCGGTCTCATTATTCTGGTTCATGAACCAACCAGACCTGGGATCTAACTTGATCGTATACTCAGAAACCCTCTTGATTTGTACCGTTCCAAACTTTGTGCAACTTCTGCAACCTCCGGTCACTTTGTTGTTTGTGTACCAATTCATGTGCCCAATTAGTGATATACCCAAATCAGCCCATTCGGATTGGGATTTTCCTCGCGATACTTGAAATATTGAGTAGGTAAGCAGGTGAACTCGGGTGTGTTAGATCAGATTGTTGGGTCGAAAGTGATTTCTAAAAACACATACTTAATTTTGCTTAACTGATATTCTAGGACATAATCTTCAACAGATAAACGGACAAACCGGAGCAGTTCTTAGTCCAGCAATAACGCACCCTTTCGCTAAATGTAGGAGAAATAATCAGTCCTATATTCTGAGGTTACTGATCAATACACTGTTTATGCCCAATGACATAGCCCATGATCTGCACACGCTGTCTAATCAGCTTACCAGATTTGGTGATCAACTTAACTACCTCGTATGCAAGTAACATGATACCCAGGAACAAATGTGGAATGCCGGTTGGATAAGCCTAATGGAGAAAATTCCATTTACAACCTGCCCTGAAATGTGAATGCTGAATAGGTAGGGCACGCCAGTCACACAACAATGGTCAGAGAGTAAATCTGAAAATTAAGCATGTAAGCCTGCAAGTAAGTAATTCGGTAGATGTGTGGACAGCTGGGTAGGGAAATAGGCAATTAAGTGAAATAAATAAGGAACCACCTTCTAAGAGTTGTATGCCACGGTTTCGATTGGTGGAAGCTGCGTCCCCAAAAGACCAGACCTGATTTGCTTGATAGCCAAGGAGCCAGGGCATGAATGTAATCAAGCCCACCATGTGTGCCCACGTGTAATGACATTCACTTCTCAGTACAACACTGCTCTAATCAGCTTCTGCTTGGTAACGCCCCCACTTGACTGTGCTCCAGTCGGATCCCAGCAGACAAAGTTGAGTTGCTAGTCTGCTAAGCTTTCAACGTCCTGTGTAACCCTGGATCTTATGAGGAAAGATATCCGATTCTTCTACCGATTCTTCTACCAAGCATCCGGGCTGAAAGAATTCCTTATCATTTCCACAAAAGACTAAAACGCTGTTGTTTTGAGAAAGTTACTTTAAAAGTACCTACCGTATCTGAACGAAACCAGCCGTTTTTTTCGAGTGCAATTAGCAGTCAGTAGAATGCTTCTCAGAACAAGTTAGATGTGAGGCTGTATTTTTGGGTCTCTGTGCCCTGAGAACGTCAAATCTTTCAGTGTTTGACCATCGGACCATCGCCCAAGTCTGGTTAGAACATCGAATCAGTACGCCAAAGTACGCCGAATGGCTTTCGGAAGAAATAACTCGCCCATGATAAATGAACTGGTCACACTCCACAGGGTGCGCCGGCTTGATCACGTGCCCGCAAGACCATTCAGCTGACTTTGTCGGACAACCCTTTTCACATGACCACGAGAGGGTTGGAGACAAGCAAGAAGAGCTCAAACATTGACTAAACAGCGAAGCATGGAAGCCATTACCGGCAAACTCAACTGCACTGGTCACTGTCGTCTCCCTGGGCATGGACTCTAAGGCTTGACACACCAATGGTTAGAAACACTGACAGACATGGCCCAGTGGTGCGCCCATTGGTTTGCAGGCATACAAGCTGTTATCTCCAATGCATAGCTTGTCCCCGATCACCCCAATTAATAGATTACTGACCCCCTTGTATTCACGCTTCAATCATATCAGCTACCGCCTCCAATGCGTAGCTATCCATCTCCACGTTTCCAGATCATCTGCGAAAGGAACTGTGGCAACTAAAACCACTGTACAGCACTCACGCGGTTTTCAAAGCTGCAGGCGATGGTGATGATTTTTGACAGGTACAGCTGGTAAACCGTAGAATGTCTTCCCCAATGTGCAACAGTTCGTTGTGAACTTCGCTCCACACGATATGCTCAATCACCACCAGTACTAAACTGTTGTGCAAAGTTTGGTTCCGATTTCTGCAAAATGCTGCAGTATACTGAGAACGTTCCGAAATTATAAGGTTATTTAAAATGAAAACGTCCATAGTCGGTTAACGAATAAATGTCAAGAACCCTGTCCACTTTTAGTGCTGTTGAAAACTTTGGGGAAACATTACCGAAGACTGGAACGTTTTTTTTCTTTGTATAACTAATATGCAAGTTACACAAGAAACTTTCAGACTTGAATGGAAATAGGAAATTTGACTATCTGGAAATCCGTTTGGTTTCATGCCGAAGACAGCGCAAATGGATTTCTGAAGCCAGTTTCACTTACCTTACTAATATGTCACTTTGTGTCTATCATATAATGCCCTGTTTTTTTGTAGGTCTGGTGAGCCATATATGTTCAAGTTAGTGCTGCATTGTCTACCATGGAAGTTAAATTCATCATATCGACTCGGTTTAACTATAATTTACATCCGTACCGCAAGACTGTATTATGCTAATTGATCGGCTCAAAATCAAATTACCCGAAGACCTCTGATCTAATCGTCAGTTTTTTCCGCTTTTGAAACCATCCTATCACATGATAACACTCATTCAGCTAAATCAATCACACTGTTTCCGAATCAGCGTAATCATGGGTCCCTCACAAATTCTAGTTACTCTCAATGTCGACTTCACGCACAAGCTCGATTATGATCGTTTTGTATATCTTAGGAACCATACAGCTCGCTCAGTTGATTTTAAAATTACCAATAGTTCGCATATAGTGTTATTGGAAAAGGGAGCACAAGACTGTTTAAGTAAAAAGAATCGGCCGGACCCTTTGCAATTTCTGGGCGGTTTACGTACCGCAACATCTCGGTGGTAGAAGCGTGTTCTGACTCATTTATCCCATATAGTTTTGCATGGAACGTCTGAGGAGATATAGTGAAATGCAAGCGGTATATCTTTCAACAGTTTACGTCCCCATGCTCTCGTCAAAATTGTGGGAACTGAGGAAAATCCAAAATTGAATCAAAGCTGTGTATCATGTGCATTGGCGTCACACAATTCACTCAGTACCACGTGACATCAAAACAGTAGAATATTAAGACTGAGAAATAGTTTGACGAGGTTATCTGGCAATACACGGCCTTGATCTTGTTCATATATGACCTTGTTCAACTCTGTTGTTTGATCAGAAAAGTGGAAAAATGTACATTTTATAGTTGAATGTTCATTTGACGACAGATGAGAATCGGATTCCCGATCGGAAACTGTCGTCTGTTGTCAGTACAACCTGTAAGTTTTCAGAAAGTGTATAAAAGAACCTTTTGAATAGTCTGGGTCAGTTTTTCGTGCCTCGATTTACATGAGGGGGTCAGCCTGACCCCCTTTTAACTTTGACTGCAGAAAAATGTGTTTGCCAAGTGATTTGAGTAGAGTTCCCTTGCCCAGCAATATGCCGAAAACTATAGAAACCCTGAAATGGTTGTTTCCAACACGGACCAATCACTTCCTTAAACACTTTTTGTTAGAAATAACACTGTCTGTCCTTGAATGGTCCATTTTTTACAGATTCTTCCGTACGGACCAAACTGATAAATAGTTTTACTCCATATTCGCCATACAGCTAAGCGTGACTGTTGACCCCAAGGCGCTGCTGTCACAACGCGAATCGTTACTTAGATGGATAAGAGACTAATCCCACTACGTCCATCCGGTAATTCCTAACAAGAACGAAACACCATGAATTTATAAGCAACTTCTTCAAATTCAAGTCACATGGGCAATATACTCAAATGATCGTCCAGGAAGATCGCTAGAAGTTACGAATGAAAATTAACCGCTCTCAATCAACGAAACTTACAGCAAACCTTCATCGCATCGACTGAGTCTTTAGGTTACTTCAAAAACAAGGCTCACAAAAGAGGAGCTGATATATATATATATATATATATATATATATAGTACAGTCCTAGTGTTCAGGGACTACGCTGAGTTTAGCATGTGTGAAGATCCCGCTCGGTAGTTAGTTGCTGGAGGTATGCTTGTGTGGTCCGATGTAATTACAGGCAGAAGCTTTTCACTACAATACAGTGTTTGCAACGGACTTTTCAGCTAGCAACCTCGCTGTGCAAGTTCCACACCATGCACCGAAACTCACACTGCCCTGTTCCATCTTCTCCATTCATTTTGCGCAGGCGAAGTACCCAAATGCATGGTATTGAATTGGTGACGTCTCATAACTTCAAAAAGAAAACACTAACCTGTAAAGTGTGCCGCTTACTGGGATTCAAGACGAGCATTTTCTTCAACAGTTTTTCACATTCCGTCGACATGTAAAAAGGGATTCGGTACCGACCACGCAGAACACGCTCTCGTAACTCGGATAAACTGTGGCCATCAAACGGGAGGGTACCACTAACTAGTTTGAACAGAATGACGCCCAGTGACCAAACATCCACCTCAGGTCCAGTATATTCCTTTCCCTGTGTAAAACAGCCACACACCATGATTAGGAAGGGGACATGCAAAGAAATCATGGCATCATAATTGAAAACACGGAAAATAACACTGAGTAAATCTGGCTGATCAAATCTCAGTCACCACTTCCCCGAGCAACTCCAACCGATTCGATGTCCAAACTAATGTTTTGGACGAAATAGACTGCCCCGGGAAACACTGAGTTAAAATGTCCCAACGCGCACATATTACTCAGTGTAAAGTCACAACACTGGTTAAGCATGCTCAATTCAACACAAGACGTTTACTCAATGTGCCTGATTTTATCCAACCTACATGATCTTCTGTCTTATTTGAAACTGCTTCCCCTCATGAACCTACATCAGTATCATTGGGTCATTGTACTCCACGAGATAATCTAAGGTTCACGTAAGCACCTCGCGGTATATCCACTTACGGCCAACTCAGTGTGGCATATTCTGATCAACAGGTGAAGAGCGCCAATAAGAAACTAATTCGCAGCTCATTATACACCCACCAACCATCTAGAAGATAGAAATGTTTCAGAACGAACATGTTCTTTTGAACTGTTCATTTCTGGTTCACTACAATAAAACTATTTCAAGCATGAGACACCTAGGAAAGAAAGGTAGTCACAGTATCGACCACTTAGTGATAAAAACGTCCACACTATAAGTCACTGATGCCGACCAGTCAGGTCAGGTAAGCTTGGAAAAATTTCCGGATAGTGAAAGTTCCGTAACTCAAATTCAGCCATCGGCCGTTAGGCCCAAAACTTGCGCCGACTCATTATTATGGTCAGGCCTGGGTAAAAGTATGCTAAGAACAAGGTCATTTTAGCTACACAAACAGGGATTGTAGACAACTAATCAATAATGTCCTCTCGTCATCAGCTGCCTTATTCTTGATACAACGCTACTGCACTGTGCTTTCAAATGAATAGTCCAAAAAGAATTTTCCTCTGTGAGACAATTTTCTTCTAAATTCAAAGTTCAACAACCTATTTGTAAAAGAAGATGAGCCGAACTGGAGTGATCTACCATATGGATTTGAAATATCTGTACAACTACTCAAGGTGTTTTAGTGGATGAGTAGATCCTGAACTGACTGATGCTTCGCTTTCCGTTTTCCTAAGGCTACCATATTAGATTTGTACTTTAGCAAGCCTGTGGGATCGGGGCATAAGCATTATTCAGTCGGATTCTGAACAAACCAGCGGGCTATCCGTTGTGGGAAAACTTGAAAATATGTTTCAAATCCACATGATAGTCAAAGGAAGCAATAACCAAACCGAAAAATGGATCTGCGCGTCTTATTCTTCGGTAGTAACAAACACGTAAGCTGCATACTGAGAAGACCCCGGACGAAAGCAGAGCTTCACTCGTATTACCCACCTACAGCGGGTTTCATGCAGGTGCTATTTTCATGCGCACAATCGGCCAAGAGTGAATCTTCATTAATCAATAAAAATGACACAGGTGAAAATACGAATAGGGTGTTAGCACAAAGTAAATAGCTTGCAGTCGGCGGCTGTGTGGGTAAGATAAAATTCTTCATTTCTTTGTAGTTTATAAATGATGCGACTTCCACCGTTTGCTACAGTGCCATGATAGGCACACTGGCAAGAAGCAAAGCACACGTAGGATATTATATGCTGACATAAAAAAAACTCCGAAGAGCTTTTGTGCCTGACGGTGAACAACAGTGCATTCCAATGGAGCGGAAAAACAAAAGGAATTAGTTAAATATTAGGAAAGCATTTGAAGACTTTCGAGGGCAACAAGAAAGTGAGCTAGTTCCGCCATAGTTTCCTGCCAGTTGCAGTCGTTGTCCTTTAAGCTCCGGCCGAGGACTCTGCACAATCCAACGGAGAACGGTCGAACCCCATGTTTCGGTGTTGTGTAGCTCTTTGACTATCTCGACAGCTCCAGCCTTCACCCGGTTCTGTCAAGATAGTGCGCTGGTTTCTACCTTCAGTACGTGCCCTGATCATCGAGGTCGATGGTAGACTGTAACATCCGCCAGTTCACCCTCACCCACAAAAGATTCTTCGTTGCACCCTAGCATTACTCACATCCGCCACTAAACGCTCGAGATGCTTAGTGGCCAACGCTGCCCGAACACTATTAGTTGTCTGTTGTCTTCAGTGTGGACAGGCCATGCTTCACCATCGTACACAAGTGTTGGGAAAACGGGTGCGTCATAAACTAGACCCACCAATCAGAGGTTGATATATAGCCGATGCCGTTCGTGTTGGAGATTCTCCAAGGCTATCCTGGTCTTCGTGATCCTCGATGTGATTTTGACAGTTATTTCTCCGTCTGCAAGTATTTGACTCCCCATGAATACAAAGCAGTCAACCACTACTTGCTTCGCCGACGATGCGGAGGTCGATCGCAGGCCTAGGCCAGTACTAAGCACAAATTTTACACTTCGTTGCTAAGAAAACCGTACCATAACGATTAATTTCCGGTGTGAGCCAGTCTTCAGTATCCTGTAGGAGTTGGATGTCACCCTCTATCAGGACGATATCACCAGTGTACCCTGGTTCCTGAGTCCAGCCACCCGGGAGTAGTCCTACTCTGCCACGCGTTCCCAAACATTTTACTCGCAATGATGCCACCAAAGATGAACTCAGACGGGAACAGGGAAATAAGGTATCCCTGAATAACCCGGCTTGTGAAAGGGGACGGGTGAGAAGGCTGGTCGTAAACATGGGCTGGACCTGTCGTTTCACTGTATAGTGCTCTCGGTATTTTCTCGAATTATGCCTGACAACACCCCGGACCAGATAATCCCACACAGCTCAACTGTTCAGGAGGGCACTGATTATGGAACGTTGTTAAGCATGCGGATGTTCCAGCAGTTGCTGCAGGGTAAAGATTTTGTCAATGCAACCAACCCACGACGAAAATCAATCTGCCTATTCGGGCGCAAGAGCCGTCTCCGAACTCCTGAACGTGACCGAAATATGGGTAACTCCCAGATGATTTTAACCTCCTGTTCTCTGCACCTTTTTTTAAGACCATGACACTGATAGGTTCCACCATGAAATCCGGATTGATTGCAACGTCCATAGTTAGACGAAAATGTCAGTAGGCTGCCTTGGCGTAACACACTACTTACGGGGATGCTGAAAGCTTTTCGGCAGTCCACTACTGGTTACGTCATTCTTGAGGTGCTTCAGGTATGCTAATACTGATGAAAACTGGTGATACATGATCCCTGTCTATCCACAGATTGCTTCAATAACGAACAGAGGCACAGAGCTGGTCACCTTGATAACGACTATCTCCTACTGCCCTAGAGAACTCTATCTCCTTCACTTGCAATTTTTCCCCTTCTGACCTCATTCCACAGGCTGCTGGGGGGTTACATCTAGGGTCTTGGCGTACATTGTTGAATGATCTACCAGAATGGCCCTTCGGTGACCTAGTAACCAAACTGAAGAGGCTGATGACTGCGGTTTATGTTGTCGAGCTGCCATCCTGAAAACATTGGGGGCAACACCATGCAATGTGGATCACTAGTCCCAAGGGACTGAATTTTAACTTTAACAACTAATTCATGTCGAAAGATTTCCAGAGTAGATCGGTTGAGTGGCTTCGTAACATCAAGTTGCTTAAAGCCCCTGTCGACGGGCACAGAAACCCATAAAAATCTCCATAAACATGTTGCCATGGTCGGAGTCTACACAGATACCCCACTATGATCCGGAGCCTTTTACGGAATCCCCCCCGACGGTACATGACTGCAATGTGGTCGATTTGTGTAGGGCATGGACCTGTAGTTGACAGATGCCAAGTTGCTAGTTGCTGTTTCTTGTGTCAGAAGTTTGAATTGGAGGGGTGGCTGAGAGCAACTTCCATGCCAGCGGTTCCTGAGGTTTGCACCGCTGAGTCTCCGGAGCAGCGCTGGATTCATACAGTGTTTCATGAGGGCAGTTTCACTAGAAGCGTTGACTGGGGTTGTATAGGCGCGTATCTGATACAAAAGAATGTCTGTACCAAGTCCTTTCAAAGTGTGAACAACAGGAGCTTGCTACTTGATCTTTCTCAGTGTGCGAACATTGAAGGAGGTCAGTTTAAATGAATTTTTGGAAAGGAGAAGGGCTTACGCTTCATTTATGGTTGGATAAGATTGATATAATGGGCAGAGTGACCGAAATCTCCCTCAGTGGTGTTTAAAATAAGGCTGAGTCGAACCAAGAGGAGAAAAGAATGATTCAAGTGACCGCGACGTGTAAAGTTCATGTGGTTTCTTGTAGATTGTAATGTCGTATTTGGTTGGTGCTCACGTCGTTACTGGTTTGGAACCAGAGTTCAGTCAGCTGCTCTAGACAGAAAACTAACAGACCTGCAACCATGTTGTAGCATCTGACACTCGCTTTCGCATTTTCACTTTGGTGAAACAAGATGAGTGATCCATAATTTCTTTGTTTTGACAGAATTGCAGACCATTCGTTACGTTCGTCGAAGGAACGGAAACAGCACGTTATCGGGTTTTGGATTGGATCCTTCTACTTAAGGTGACCTATATTCCATGATTTTGCCCCTGAAAGGCTGCAAACTTTTTCCTTCATTGCCAGACAGATGTCGACCTTGCGGCACGGTGCTACTGAATCAAAAGCCTTAACTGCGGCGCAACCGGGCAGTTACGATAAGAACAAGTGTGATTTTGTACCAGTTCCCACGGCGATCAGATGATCACCAAGTTGGTGTACTCATGCTCACCTAGTCGGCTTGTTTATGCATTGAAAGGTGCAAAAAGATGTAGCTGAATGAAAATTTTGCCACGGTATTTTTCAGTTAGTTGTTCGTCTGCTAATCTCTAGCTAGGCGCAAGGAGTCGAACTCGCATAGTATACTCAGTTTTGCATCAAGCTGGTAATCCTGGAGCTTCAAATTTCCCCAACCGTGAACATGAGAATTAAAGCAAAAGTATCCATCTATGTCATAAATTTGCCACAATACTTCATGTTATGGAAAGTTGTTTTTGGCCATACAATCCTTGCCTTTCCTGTACTGACGTCTGAAGTATTTATGAGGGCCTACAAAGTCTAACATTTTAAATATTATAACCGACTACTAGCTGGGCAGGCTGGACCGGCAGGTCATAGGTCACATGCTACCCCTAAGCAATTGCCAGTCGGGGAATGAATCCACTAAGTCATCCTTAGAATGCTCCGTCGATTTTTTTCACAACACAACTTCCTCGGCACCAAATCTGTTCGATAAAGCCACCTACATCATTTCAAAAACAAAGCCGTAATCCGTGATATAACGAGAGCAGATAGTATAAAGTGGTTCTTCAGCTGGATTAACCTGCCGCCTTCAGGGTTAATTGTAAACGCAGAGTGTACACAAAGTGTGACCATGATACCAACCAATCAACGCATAGAGACCAGTTCGGCTAGGCCCAACAGATCCAGGTATTTCTCTCACAAAATAGGATTTTCTGTAGAGCTAGAACTTATGGAATAATACGGATGTTGTCTCCATAAACCAAAAATTTATTCGTTCATTTTTCTCGAGTCAGTTGGACACGAGAGATTTATTTACAACGTGCGAATGTCAAAATCTTGATTAGGTGTCTCTTGGTACACTTAGCACTGACAAGCTGCCAGACAAATTTCTGAAGACCCGAACAGATGGATTCCTTTCCCAGTCGAATAATTCATGACAGTTGCGTGATGTTGCATCCAAAACTCAATACATCGTTGCCAAAAATTAGCTCTGACTTGATGCGGTGCCAATGTCTCTGTGACACTGCTTATACGGTGGATGGAAACTATTCTCCTCTCCTGGCACTCGTCAGGTAAGGATGCCGTTGAGTTAGGCAATAAGCTACCTTGGGCTCGGGTAAAATTTCTGTTCAAGCAGGAAATAGAATTCACGAAAACCGAGGTGTCACGCCTGTCTGGGAGGCTACAAGAAGAGTGAAACCGGAATCTGGCTGTCAAAAGGATTTCAGTGACCTTACAAGTTCTGTTAGATGAAGAAAATTGACACATTACGCTGAATATCATTTTAAATGAACCACAACACAGCCTTACATACCACACACCGTTAAAAATACTATACAACAGATATTCAATTGAAGTTGAGTTGAGTCTCCGGTAGCCTCCATTCTACTCTTTTAATAAATGTATAACTCCGCAAATGTCTCCAATAATATTCCATTGTGCACAAATAAAAATTTTCCAACTGTTACCAGGTACATTGCTATACAGTTTCTTCAGAAGTAATTCTGTTAGAATTCTATAAGGCGGTTGGAATCGGACCTTGATCAATATGAACTACGATTTAGTTTACTTGACGAAATATCATAGTTAAGTTCCAGCCTATAACAGATTCGGCATACCCACCTCGTTGAGAAAATTGTTTCTTTGAAATAATATTATTCTTTCAAGCCTTCTTCTTTCAGTATCGTTTCAGTTTGCATTTAATAAATAGCATCGCTTCAAATAACTGTGAGATGGACATCACCTGGTGAGCGACAGATTTGTCACCTTGTTGTCCTGATTCACATTAATCTTTTCATAAATGGAGAGTTATTTCTCACTCATTGTAGGTCACAAGGAAAGCAAGATCTGTTCAACTTGTTGGCCAAATCAGACAGTTTGTCCTCGGTACTCAAGGAGGGTCCATTGATATGAAACTCCATAGACTGTTTGGTGTAAAATAATTGAACTACTGACCAAGTACCGGCTGATGAACGGCAAGAAGCTCAAACGCATATCCGTAGGGTTGAAGCTCTGCAGCTCCCTGGAGTTTCTCCAAGTATGAGGCGCTGACGAGTATTGACGTGGAAGGAACAATACTTTGAGTGTTTTCACTTGCACGAGTAGCAACTCGGAAGCCTCAGCAATCTCCCCGAATATTCATGGGTCGAACTGTCCAAGCAGTCAGAAAGCATCTTTAGTGAACCATAGTCCTACTCAAATTCATTAGTTGCATACTTGTGATCAGTATTCCACCAAAGAATCATCTGGGTTACTCCACCAGCGTAGCACACATAAGCCCCCCAAGGGGGACGGTAAGTGCTATCTGACTGAGCCTTTCAGGAACTGGTCATATGTTTCTGATATATATATATATATATATATATATATTCCACTCATATGTCACCTTTATTCAGTCTTGATTCGTAGCGTCCCGCGGATGAGTTTTGTTAGGAATTTTTTCATGCAAGTTGTCAACCGATTCCGAATAGGACCTGTCTTATACCACAGAGTTGTGCAGTCCACTCAGCCGCATCAAAAGACAAATCTCTATTGTTTGAGATGCATGTATTCTTGTTTAATTTAAGCGTAGGCAACTGTGCTGTGGGCGGCTTCAATGGCGAACAAACGCATGGCTACCAGAATTGTGTGTATTGAAAAAAATACATTTCAATCAATTGCGGAATTTTTATGAAACACTTTTTCGGGAAATGTGAGACCCAGTTTAAGTAATCTGGTACAACTGGAGTTACACAGTCGGTATGATCTACAAAATAAAATAATTAATTAATCACTATCCATTGTACAAGCTGGATTTGTTACCTACGGACAACTTATACCACACGTTTTTTCGAACAAAAAGGTTTATAAAGGTATAGTGCCATCCGCTTCGTAAAATAACTTATCAACAAGATAATGCGTCGGTTAAGGCGTTCGGCTTTATCTTCAAAGCACTGTGCAAAAAAACCGTATATCTGGTCGCACAATAAAATACCTTGGGCATCGGCATTTTATAAAAATCGATAGCAAACCCTGATTGGCGGACTCTGAAAAATCCTGATCAACGGTGTTACCTATCACCAATTCTGAGTAGAAGTACCCAAAAGTTTTGTTTACTGAACAAAACCGACACAAACTTTATTGCTATTTTGGCCTTAAGCTATATGTCTTATTCACAAAGGCTCTGATGGAACTAAAAGGCAGGATAATTTGTCGTACAATGCATACAATACGATTATAAATCGTGCAGCTCATTTAGTCAGCTTCAAGGCGTATAGCAGTGGTCGATTGAAATTTCCGAATAGCATTGCCACGTAGTAACCGCTGTGGTAATTGATCTAAAATGTCCCCAAATGATTTTCACACACTCAACATTATCATAACCGGGAAAAACAACTCACTCGAAATAGCTCCGGTGCAGCGTAAGGCGGACTGCCACAGAATGTGTTCAACTTCTTCCCATCCTCAAACTCGTTGGCAAACCCAAAGTCGGCAAGTTTGATATTCATATCAGTGTCTAGCAGAAGGTTTTCCATTTTCAGATCTCTGTGTATGATATGCTTTTGATGACAGTATTCCACTGCCGAAAGAATTTGTCGAAATTTCTCCCGAGCCACTTTCTCCGTCATCCGGCCGTGTTTGCTGATGTACTCATAAAGTTCACCTGTTTGTGTGAGAGCAACAAAATAGACAATTGTTGGTAAAAAGTTGTTTGTGTTAGTGGCTGAGAGATCAAGTGGTTTGGCATTCTGATTGTGAAGTAACGGAGATAGTTTAGATACACAACATGTTTCCAATTTCACATTTTTGGAAGACGTCACTTCCTTCAATACTCCATAAGGAAATGCCGTTTTATGATGCAGAACAGTGACTACTCGATAGATTCTCTCAGTTGCACACGAATTGTGCTTTGATAGGATAATCAACTTAATTTATCCGAGTCTCCCATCTATATTTATCCGCCTCAACTGAATATGCTGCACCAGGCCGCCTCATGTTTCAGTTGCTACGACATTCAAGGTATCGTAATGCATTGTCTAGACGTGAGATACTACTCACACGGTCGAGGAGTTTTCAGCAACTTAGGGCAAAGTGACGACCGTTTCGTTGAACCATAAAAATTACCGAAGCAACAAGAATGGTCTTTACTGAACGGGATGTTTTTTATCCCCAGGGAAAACTAAGTCTAGTTTCCGTAATAACCTTTTTGTTTTGGTTCTTACTTGAGAGCACTCCTCGATTTGACTTTATCACACCCCGCTCAATTTATACCACCTTCTCCAAGTGTCCCTTCATAATTAACTGGCAAATTGTCATAAATCAAGTATACCTGGCCCAGTTACTTTCCACATTTCCGTGTAACGCCAAAGATGCCTGAGATACACTTCGGACCAGTCGCACTGAATAAGTCAACTTGCATGGATGCTAGGCCGGGATTTGCATCTGTACCAACACAACACAAGTCTTCGTTTTGCGCACACATTTTAAACAAGACGATCGGTTACGGAGTGTGAACGTAGCCGTCATTCCTCCAGATTGAAAACATGAAGTTAGTTCAACCAACTACTCAGATTGATAAGTTAGAGCAGTCTTTCGGTAGCTTTGGTTTGCTTGCAGGACAACTATAAAAGCTCAAAGAAACGGTAGAACAAATCAGTCGTCAATGGCTTTATTAAGTCGTCTAGGCTCTGGTCAAGAAGAAAAGAAGATTATTGCCACCAGGAATCTTTAGGGCTGAAAACACCTGGCTAGACAGGTATTCCATCAAACCTATCCTCTAGTAATCGTCATACGTTACCCAAATATATGTGGCTGGCCGAGAGTTGCATAGAGGGTACTGTACGCAGGTGGTACCACAGATCGCGTCTGTTCACAGTTGGAGGAACAAGAATATGAGTTTTGAAAAACCAAATCCACTGGCGAGTCCTTGACTGCATTAGGCCGCTTTTGGGCCTTGATGTTACTTTGGGTCATAAGTTAGAGACGTGATAAGCAACCGTCCTGAAGCTATCTTCATTGCACATGCCATGTGTGAAGGGGTTCTTCGTACCATTAGAAGGCAAACTCCATTTCATGACGAAATAAGCATTTAAACGACGTATTCAGCAAACTGTTTATCCTGTCTGGTAATTCAGTAGTGCTGTCAAGCGGACTGTTTGTTTCAGAAGGATTCATCCATGGAATAACCTACAAGACTGCTGGAAATCCATCGTCGGTGATCGTGTTCTACCTTGAGATGGTTCTTTCCTGGGTGTCCGTTATTCTCCATGGCCAAAATCAGCTATGGAGGACCTTCAGCTCCACTTGCACTGATGGCCGAGCTAGGGTCATGGTTGAACGCGTAGAATGATATCAAACTTCCCAGATCTCTGTTACGGCCTTTCAGTCCGTTGTTCAATCTCCACTGCGTACAGAGCGGGTGAACATTTGAAAAAACAACCAGGTTGTTTTCGGAAAAGTTTGGTAACAATCGGTAGATTTGTTGCTGGGCAAAGTTTTGCTTTTGACGCAAAAGCTTAGTCAGGCCAAGTGACCCGGTTACGAGGTTGGTCGAGATTTAAGGCGAAAGGAGAACCAATCAGCTTCATATTTTGCTAGATATTAATGCTCTAAGTTTCATTCAAGAGATTTTCCCCATAAGTGACGAAAAAGACCGTTGCGATTACGAACAGGCCTCCGGGAAGAAAACGTGGAGCGTAGTGCCGTTCCTTGAGAAAACGCCCACGAAAAAACTAGTTCCGTAGGATTGGTATGCTATAATAACCGCTGCTGACCAAGAAGACTGTCTATAACCATGGAGGAAGGACTTTCTCAGTCTTGAAGTTTTTCACTGTCCAGATGGTAATACGTCACTTACCATATAACACTAACTCTGTTGGTACATCACCACATGATACGAACAGTCTATACTTGACACAGCTTCGTGTACTAGAAATTCTGGTCTGGGTGACGTAAAAACAGTTTTTTGATATGGCATACAGTAACACTCAGTATTACTGGGAACGCAGTGGGAAAATAGGGTCAACTAACGCACGATCACCAGATACTTAGTGAGTTTTCGAAACCAAATCGAATTCCTTTTTCACCATTATGAAACCCGTCTTCCTTTTTTGGAAGAATATCCGCTAGTGATTCTTGGTCCACTGTCACTAGGTACCTCGGAAACCACCCGTTTCTACACTAACTAAAAAGCAGTACTTGATGAATATCATACCGAAACGCCATTCTGTTGCGTCTTTGGACATATCGGTTACAGCTGAGCAAATTGACAAAACTCCGGATAACTCACTCTTGTTTGTGTAAACTTCCGCCCAGATCAAAAACAAAGCAATTCAACATACTTGACGAAGCCAACATCTAATCAGTTCTCTCACCTGAGGACAAGCTTTCTTGTTCCCTCATCTGAAGGTCTAACATCAAAACCAAGCAGACACTTTCAGAACCCTTGTACTGAACACATAACAGTTTTCATAAAATTAAGGTAATGGACACCTACAGTGATGTCATGATACTCGCCGTTTTCCCAAAATTGCAAGTTTTCTCTTCTGAACTGTTCGATCAGGTTAAACTGGCCTACATAGAATTTGTGCCGAGTAAAGAGAAAACAGAATCCACTGTCTTACACATTTCTGCATGCAACAACCTAGTTCGGCAGAATTTTTTCCCCAAAACTGTTTTGGACTGGACCAATCAAGTTAGGCTGAATAGATAATGTCTCCTTTTTTCAACAACACCGATGTCAGCTAGTTAGCAGTTTATCGATCAAATTTATTTGTGGCTTGAAATCCGAACAAGAGAGGAAACTTAATTTGGATGTGGTCACAATAACTGTGTCTTTGCGAACACGCATACACACATATGTATATGTGTGTTTGTAATTCGACTTGAGAAAATGAAGTGGCCTTGGAAATTTTAAGCGTGAGTTGGACAGCAAACCAATAATTAGTCTCCCCACTTTTCCGTCCTGTCTTGTTTGCTGTAGGTAGAAAGACGTGCAACAGGAATTTCTCCCAACACCCTGAGGTTATAACCTACAGATACTTGGCGTTTGCAGCAACTCAGTGTAGGAATTTGCAAGAACCTGAATCGTCGCAACTCGCCTTCACGATGACATGCTGCGGATTGCCTAACATGGTGTGCCCCAACATACGACCAATCTCTGAAATTGGAGAGTTCCAATGCCTATTCCATTCGAATGCGTTATTTCGGCCTTGTCATTGAGGTTGTTCCATCTAAGACACTCGGTTTGCATAAAATTGGAACCTGCACGGTGACGACATAGTACTCCCGCTTTTAAAACGACTTGAGAGGGGACACCTCCATTGGGGAGAAAAACCGGTTAAAATCTGAGAGGTGACTCTTTCTGATTCTCACGATAGAGACGCCCCATGTCACTGACCCAGATAGCTACTTGAATGTAACTGAAAAGAGTCTACGTTATAAGCACAGCTGATTCACCAGTCCGCCACGCAGGTAGCCCTTTCTAAATGAACTTGGCACGACTTAGCTAATAATTTAGCTGCGAATTCGCGTAGAACACCATTCAGTAGAACATGTTACTGGAGAAATACCGACTGAAAAAGATAGCATGCCATTTCTCAATAATCATAGTTGTTTTCGTCCTTATACCAGAATATGCCTTCGGTGGTCGCATCTGGTGTTTCTTTGTTCAGTTCAGCTATTGAGAAAAAAGAGCTCCTAACTACCTACACCATGTCGTGTCATTATGCGAATCACGCAGGGACAAGAGTTTTCAACTCCTGAAGCATCCATTTCAGACGTAACAGAAAAGCTTCTCCTGGCTTAATGAAATCTGTTGCAAAACGCCAGTTTGTGAGTGTAATTTCATTACCTGGAGCATACGACACGGTTCTCATTGGCCACCCTCCCACGGTAAAACAACATCCAGGAGACGTTTCAGAATCCCCCGAAGGAGTCTCCTCAAGTGGAGGAGAACCTTGGATAAACCACTGGGCAAACTAAAAAAAGTGAGGTGACAAACTATTCACCAGCAGTTATGGGTGGAACGGAACAACTAGTTTGCAGACACTTTATCGGTCGATGTGACGGCGTCAGCGCTTAGCCTCACGACTTCACACCGACGATATCAACTAGACTGATGATGAAACCTTTACAACCGAAATGCCTAACTCAGCGAACAAAACAACGACCGCCCACAATCTGATCTACTAACATTCTCTTCAGAGGCAAAACGTAATTCATTTAGTAGCCGCCACTCAAGACTACGCAAATATAACATTAAACCTGTTTGCCATAATTCAGACACCGCATGGATTGTACATATAGCCTCTCTAGTTCAGCCATTGTGCGCCCCAATGAATCAGTCAATAAATGCATCTTCTGATCTGTATTTTGAACCAACTAGCAGGTGGGTCACTATTGGTCACTGAGAAAAGCTGCTATGCACTCTGTGAAAGAATGAACCCGCATAGGCTAAACATGGGTGTTGCTCCAAGCACTCACACTGATCCCACATTCAATGAGATGAACTGAGCTTATGAGTACCTTGGATTTTGAAGATACGAATGACACCTAAATGTTCACGTGCCCGACTCATTTGAGCATACCTGATGAAAGTAAATAAGGACAAATGTCCGTAACTGCGGTTTACTACCAGGAATTGCACTTAGGTTATCTGGCATGCGGAGTGAACGTGAATCTGTTTGTCTGTCAAGGAGTGATAGACCACGTGAGTCCAGCTTGAGTCGGTGGCGCAGTGGTAACCAGCTCACCCGGCATGTCCAATGAGCGGAGTCTAAATCACGACATGGCTAGGTGTATGCACTGCCGAAAACTGTAAGTGGGAAATTCATGTCAGCTAATTCATCCTTTGTTGTAAATTGGCCAGAAAGATCGCATTAAACAAGAAAAGGACGGTTTACGCGTGAATAGTGCTAAAATACAACAGACTGCTTTTGACCATAAGATAATTTGTCGAGTTAAATTCTCAGATGTATCCATCTGCTACATCAAAAGTAATTTCATAGTGAAGCGAACTGAGCTGTTTTCGTCCAATCTCGTGCGGTGTTAAAATGCAAATTGTGGTGGAACGTTCCCCGAAAAAGTTAACAGGGCACAACATCGTCAGCAGCTAACCTCAGGCCCATGGATTCGACTATCACTAATCATCTCTGGAGACCGCCTTTAACCGCCATAGCTATATAAATAAGAACAAATAAATGAGTTTCCCTGCCGCACACACGCCAAACCACTCACACCAAACACTACTTACGACGCTACTCTCATTCCAGTGGTGAATAGCGGGTGGCGCATCATATTGCTCAGTGAGTCACCTCCGAAAAAAAATTGACCAAATAAGCTCACGACATTCCGAAAAGCAGTACGACTCGGTACCAATGCAGATCGATCAAGTTGGTTCATACAAATCATTACCAGTTAACAAAACAGCCCACACTAAGTGAGATCACTGCGGTAAATGAGCCCCGCACCAAAGGTGATGTCAATCTGTACGATGATGAAAGAAAAATAAGTTGGCGTTTGATCTATTTTTGACGACCGTGTTATATCAGCACGTGCAAACACCGTACGAGAATGACTGTGCCTAAAAGGTCTCAGTAAATCAACGTTAGAATTCAAAGTGAAATAGGTGAGGATAAGTTATCAACGTACTACTTGTGCATCACTAGCCAGCAGTAACATTTTCACAACTCACCTCCGCTAGCGTATTCCATGACTAGATACATAATCTTCTCCGTATCAATGATTTCCAGTAGTTTGATTATATTCGGATGGTCTAAAACCTTCATCAAGTTGACTTCCCTAGAAAGCTGGATAAGAAGAACAGAAGTAAAAGGTCGATGAGACGAGGACAATTAGAATTGGTACCTTTCGACGACTGGAGCTACTTAGTTCGGCCTTTTCTATTATTTTGATGGCTACCTCTCTGTCAGTAAGTAAATGAGTAGCCAGTTTGACCTTGGCGAAGTTTCCGGTGCCGATAGTTCGCCCCAGTCTGTAACGTCCAAGCAAAGCACGTTCGTATTTGGATTTCCGACGTGACAGTCGGCTGGCATCGCGAACCAAGCCGTTTGACTGCAACTCCGTTTTCGAGGAAGACTGATTAATGGATGCAGACATCGTTGTTGTAGGCATTGGCGGAGGAACGGGAAAATCTGTTGGAAGAACGAATGAGGTAGCTGTGTGAAACATGACTAGGCTAACGTGGTAAAATCTACTGTGCCCTCATAGGTCTGCGTAGCAGTTTTGCCAAGGGATGCAGAATCGACACTGTATATAGGTAACCCGAAGACTGTCCAAGATTAAAGGGTTACGTGCACCTTTCAGGCTTTGAGGAAGATGAAATCAAACCATCTTCTCCTTTTTACTTGCAAGTGAGATTTCACAGAATGAGCGTACCACTTAAAATTGGATTCCATAGCAACATTTACACCACATGGAACTCAAATCTCCCACTAGCACCACCCAAGTATCCAGTGGGTTAGTTCATTCGACCACAGCTATGTTTGTTTATCTGTTTCTGCGTTCCTGGATAAGATATCCAAGTTTTTATCGGGACGAATTTAATCTGTACACATATTCGATTTGTCCATCAGAAACGAATCTCTCAGGGTTCTGTCACCAAATACCATTGACCCATGAACGAAAATAAACAATAAACAACCAACCGAGAACTATCCGCACCGAATTCAGTGCGAATGAAGTCCGATAGGCTGAACTTTGTGTCAAGCATTTAATGTTGTCGGGTTCGGATGAAACGACACAAAGTCAACATATCGAGGCTTACTGCTGAACTTTTCGGTCACTGCCCGTGGTCTTCATTGGAAGTGGAGTAATCCGAATTTTTAAAAAAACAAGAGGACAGGGCAGAACTGGCATTTACCTACAGAAAGACGTTACAAGGTCACTCACGGGGGCTAAACGTCATACAATAAACCTCGATGTAGTAACGTTATGTAACTTAATTGTAATCCAACCAAACAGGGTACATTGACCTTTGCATCGACAGCTGCGATGGTCTGATAAACACAGAGTGACAAAAATGCGACGACTGAGCATGTGGTTTTTGATTCCATTACCACATAGCTAGACTCTAATGGAACTCACTTCTGTTACAATGCAAGTATTGCCAGAAAGGAAGGTTTTCCCCTTTTAGGATTGTAATAATTAAGCACACTGCAAATGGTGTTTATCACTTTAATCACTTGTGTATGATCCTTGACTGTTTTCTTTTTGTTTCGCAGGTTGACTACGATGTAGTCAAGTTGTACATTAACTAAATGCCTTGTGTTGCAAAAACCAAACAGACATTACGACCTGCCTGAGAACCTTTGTAACTGACTCGACGAAGCGCCGAATTTGTATGCTGTTCCCGGCTTCAACTGGTATCCTATCAAATACTTCATTGTGAAACTGATTATAGCCGTTTCAATTCACACCAGTTTTTGATTTCAGTATGACTACGCTTCAAAGAACGCTCACCTGTGAGTAAATGTGCGACCAGCGGTAGCCGCAATCGATAGCCATGTGTTCTTTGAAATCGTGATTTGTATGAAGCTGACAGAATGCACACAGACTCCAGGTTGTGCCTAAGCCAGGGGTCACGCATATACGAACGATCGATAAACCCTGATAAGTGGCTAGTGCGTAAATGAAGTATGCCCAGAAGACGTATCTGCACGGAAGTATCACGGAATCATATACTGTGTCTCTATGTGCAGATAGTCAGTCGTCGATGGAATGTTGCCTGCATTTTATAACCAAGTAATTGAACTTCAGCTGAAATCAGCCGGTGAATACGCCACAGTATGAAAGAATGTAAATCACATATTGATCAATTGGTTCCTCTTTAGACGAGTGGTTATATTCGAAACGGGTTTGGTAGTCGATGGTGTTTAAAATACTGGACGCCTACGCATAGCTGATGTACTACTTATGATATAAAGGCACACCAACGAATATCAATACTGGACGTTAATTTGTTCGCTCAGCTGGGCACTTTAGCTGCATACCTTACATATCCAATGAAGATGAAATCGGCATTAAACTTACAATGGTCAGAAATTTTGTATATTTTTCGTTAAAGAACCAAAGGATCTGGCATTCCTTCGGACCTTTTTGACTCTAGCAACAATTCCGGTCCCAGGATACACCAAATCACACTTGTCTGCCGGTGATTACGTGATTACTTAAGACCAAGTTTCTCGGTTCCCAGGAATTGATGCAAATTAGTGCGATTGCCGGGCTATCAAGTAATTTAAAGGTGTTGGCAGAAAATTACACGTTCACCACTTCAGTCTGTCTCTAGTATGTTGAGGGAGCGACTTTCGTCAGTCATTCTCTCAAGTCCTTCACCCGTACTTTGTCTTCCGTTGTTGATGTATGACTTCAAATTCACTAACTGGCCTACCAGTTCAACATCAATAGGCCGGTACTACTCTCTCCTATGGGTGTCTTGCTGCAGGCATTCTGCCCACATTATTCCTAACAAATGCCTACAAGCCGTCAACTAGTGGTGTGCACATATGAACAGTTTGAAGGTTCTTGTAGAAATTTGGGCAACACTTTGGTCACGTGTTCTACTTGAAATTCCCACTGAAGTTATGTTGCTACGTTAACACAGGGAAACGTTTAATTGAAAATCGCGAGCTTCGGTGCATGACAAAACAGATCCAAGTTTCATGGTTCTAACCAATGCTACCGGGACGGCTCTCCTCATAGAGTCCATTCTCGCTTTTTCGTATGGTCACAGGGAACACAACCAATAGTGTATGGATGAAAATGAAACCACTGGTGTAAGCTATGATGTCTGGTCCTCTACTTGAGAGTACGGACTAAGCTTGGCTAGAGCCATCGGTGAGCTAATTTTATGGATATTGTGTAATCATCAACTCCGAGGTAGTGCTTGTTCATCAATACTTCATTTAAACCTATGTGATCACCACCATACCGTCTACTATGTTATTTTCAAATACATATCTACCCGTTTTTTCTTTCCACGCGCTGATAGTAAGTCATTTCGGCTTTCTTCCAGTTGATGCCCAAACTGGTCGTGAATTTAATGTATAGGATAGTTTGCTAGCATACAGGGGCAGTTGGCTTTGCACTGTGGTGGATGTGGATAACTCCTGGACTATCAAATCAGTCCGGCAGCAAGTCCAGCCGGCCTCGCTCCGTATCATCCCCCGAATGTCCAGGGCGTGCAAATGTCATGCTAGACCATGCTGATGACCATACGCATTGGTTTGATATCAAGTAATTGTGTGACCTTGAATGGAGAAATTTACTGGGGAGGTTAAATCAATAAGCTAGGTTTAAATGATGGAATATAGCTTAGACTCGCCTTGGTGTGCGCTGAGAACGTTATTCAGGGGTGCACGTTGACTTCAATGAAGAAGACATTATATATATATGTATATATATATATATATATAATACGCAAGGACACCATCTGGTTATCTCCACTTCAGTAAAACTCCACCAAATTAAAACTATGCCTGATAATGGAACAGAACGTCACGGAACGTGCTGAGCTATGATACCTGCAGTTTCTCCCATACAAATTTCATCAAAGGACAGATATGAACATATATGGTGAGTGGATCCTGAAGGGACCGGATCAGTTTAGTCAAGCTCGCTAACCCAAGGCTTTGACGCCACCTTCCTAGATATAAGCACCTTGACAGTACAACAACGCGTGTATAGTTTGTAGGATAGCAAATTATTACTTGGTTATCGATCTTTTCAGTGAGCTTGGCAGGTGAAGTGCAAGCTTTTCAACACCAGTGGAGGTTATTGTGGGGCTGAGTGGATCAAGCACCGCAGTGACGACAGACCAACAACCAAGCAGTGCACCCAGCTACCTATATTCCACAAAATCGCCAGTAAAGTATTGCTGGCTGAAGTCGGTTTCTCCACCAACACTGATGACCGATACTCACGTAATTCCACTCAGATCATAATTTTATGACCAATAATCGAGAGTTCATATTGATGAACGTATGATTTCATCCAGATTGCACCGTGCGTGGTATTTGTAGATTTCTATGTTGTCAATCATGCAGAGTAATTCTGCTCATGTGACCATTAGTAGCACGCATTAACGTGCGTGTAGTTTCCTATGCGTTCGACACGTTTGAATTGAGTGGACTGTGGGCCCTTTAAAAAGGTAGCCTTCAAGAATTTTTAGCAGGTGACGCCTTTTGAAAAACCATCAAAGCATAGGTCGATCAATAAGAGCACAAAGTTATGTAATTAGTTTTAATGGAAGCTCGTCTGAGAAAACTATGAAATCAAATTTCACTTCGACGGGTATTTGTCAATTATATCACCGGTACCAGTCAGTATGAACACACAGTTGAAAAGTACGAATGCATAAGGCCCAAAAACTAAATCTGTTTCATGAGAGTTCAGAAATAGCCACGCCTCATAGATGACTTAATGTGATCTTGAAATAACTGTGACGACCTAGCAAAAATCCAAATGAGACTATGCTCAGCATCGACTGACTGCATCGTAAATTATGTAAGTATCTTGGTAGATTGGAAGAAGCACTGTATCCTGCTCTGAGGTTGTTCAACAACTAGGAATAAAAAAGCAGAAATTGCGACATTTGTGAGTCGAGAAGAATAGACTCTAAAATTTCTATTACTTGAAAAAATTGAGTAAAAAGCGGTGAAAGGGAGTATTAGGTGTAGCTTTATTTAATGCTTACAGAAAAGTCTTGGACAAATCAAACAGGAAGGGAGAGAGAGAGGAAGGAATACAGATCTAAAGAGGACCACACCTAGGGCATTGTGCAGCTGTTCATTTCCTCATACTGCCTTCAGAATTCTCACCAAGAAAGACCTCAATCTGTACTACAGCGACCATAGAACTTCCAATTCTAGACTAAAATAAAGTGAATCCTCAAGTTTCCTCGTTCCAAGCAACAAATAGATTCAATTAATTTGACTGGCAAAGAATTGTCTGTTGAAAGGATGATGCTTTTAAAGAAACACTCTTCCGCACAACCTCACACCGGCACATTTCACTCCAAACCATATGGTTTCGAACTACGCTCTGTTAACCCAAAAATTCTGTTCGAGCCATTTCTCACCCGTCTCGGGCTTCATTAGGCATACATGTGGTTCATTGTTTTTCGGCTTGCATACAACTTAGTGCTATTCTTAGAGACGACCGGAATGGGTAGCTAAACCAGACTCTGTCGGCTTGGATAGATGGAAAGCGCTTCAAAAACACACCTCCTTTAATGGTGCTTCAGGTGCGCTACGACACGAGGTAGAAAACCTAACGATACCCATCACAGTTCTTAAAACTTAAAACTTGCAATCTCTTGGTGGAGTATTTTGGACCAATCCAACACTGTGCTTATTTTTATGGTAAACTTTCACTTGGGAGTAAAAATCATTATAGATGAGTTTGCCAATCGACCGAAACGGACACACTGGAATATCTTCCCGTCGAAGTACTAGAAATTTGGGGTGTCACGTTTGCACATAACATTAGCGTATCACACGATATGGCCCCATTGGAGTGTTGAAAACTAAGACAACATTTGTTATTATGAGGCAAAAAAAATGGGAAAGAACTAAGGCAGGTATTCTGACTACCTACTCGAAACAGTGGCATTCCTACCGGACCACTTGTTAGACATTTCACGTTGAGCGATACTCTGTACTGATTGGTCCATGTGTTAGGTCCAATGAGGTTCATCACTTTACTAAACAAAACGCATTTCTCCGAATTTTGTAAACCAACATACAGTAATAGGCTTACCACATGTTCCCAACATATAACCGACACGCCAGTGTTCACCTCTGTTACAAACAGACGAGTTTTTGCATTCATGTAATGGTTTTCGTCTTGCTGTATTCTATATAGAGGCAGTCTTTCTACTCTCAAGCTTGTCTTGTTATTCTGACGGACATTTACTACTTGGATAGTTATTTGTTGTCTTTTGTGTTCTACGAGTCCACATTGTTGGGCAGACCGAGGATGCAGTCACTGCAGATAATCCGAAAGTCTGGTGTGGTTTACATAAATCGGGAATGTGTGGATGACACTTCCCACATAGTCAAAGTCACTGCAGGGAGCTGAGACTGAATCCGCCTTAGAATAGCTCCTAATTCGTGGCTTACTCTTGGGGTTGTTAGATCAACTGGGTCTCCAAAAGAGTTCAGATGAGTACTTTCAACTAAGAGAAACTACGTTACCATAATTCCAGGTTGTATTTTAACAGTGGATAAGTTAGTCGACCAATGATAGGAAGATTTCAAACAAGAGAACAGTATGTGCTGGAAGATACAAAAGCCCCATCTGAACTTTTAGTTTGGTATTCACTTTTTCCAATATTTGTTCTCCGATTTTCCATTCACACAAACCAATAAGAACTTTGTCCGCAGAACAGATCCTACGGGACTCACTGCGGGATGTCCTAGCAATCCAGCATGTGTCTGTGGAAAATTCATCAATCAGCGCCTCATGGGACGACTACTTTACCAGATATTTAACAGTGGATCCTCCATACACGTCAGAGTGCGAATTTTTGCACGCAATTCAATATTGAGCCCGTTGATTTCCACTTCTTTAGGGTGAGGAACAATGTTGAGAAGACGTTCTATGGTAAATGTTTTTACACTCCTATCAGATAGAGCAAACCCGCAATTAGTCCAGCCGGCCAACTACAACATGGCAAAGAGGTACTCAGCAAGTGAAGTCTGGGACGACCTGAGATCTAATAAGCAGTACTGATCTGGTAGAAAAATTAAGCAGATCAGTTAGCTGTAAAGTGGGAATGAAAATACTTTTCTTGTGTGACTTACAGCCAATGGTTAGGTTGTGTTTCTACTGCAAGCTTGACGAACATATTGTCTTCCACAAACGGAAGGATGCACGATTTTTCACTAGTTATGCGGACCTGGGATAACCTGGTTTTCGGACAACGAAGCACCATTGGGGTGAAGTTGGCTATCCATCTCTGCAAATCTGAGCTGGAGCACGAACGCTGAGCTGCCGTACCTAAGGATCACACGAGTACCGTTCACCGTCGAATAACAGAAGAGTGAACCACGGTGCGGAGACTGTGATGACCTCATATGTCACGTGACTGAACCACCGAAGACTTGTCTGTACAACACTTATCATTAACAAGTACTTGAACTAAGTATAAGTCATCATATTCAAAACGTGATTCTGCTCTCCAAAGAACCAGAAATAATGGAAGCAGAACCTCACTAAACAGAGTGTAGGAAATACAGAACTTCTAAGTCAACCACATTCTGGACTTCAGTATCGTTTCTTTCAAACCTTTTACAGTCCGGAGTTTCATGCTGGCAAAGCCGACGGTGTACCGAGATTCAGTAAAGAAACTTTCCAAACATTTTCACACTAGTTACAAACTGTAAATTATCATGAGCAGTGCCGGCCATATGCATGATAACCAGGAATTCAGGAGGTCGGGTTCATCATTCAGCAGAAAACGTGAGTAGATTGACAACGTAAGCAAAGGACTATCCGACTAACCTGAAAGCATTTCGGGCATTCTCATAGACAGCTGCCGAAAGAATCACCAGGGAAATCAAGCATAATCGGAAGTTACTTGGGCTGAAACAAAGAAAGCGGAAAGATGAGGAGTGACAGATTACGGCGAAATCATGAGGGGTTTCTGTGGAAATTGGATAAAGCGGGTAGTGAAGCATTGGATTCAATCTTTCTGAAACCTTCCTTTTTGGAATAGAGTTACCATTGAAAGTGCCTCACAAAACGGTGTGTAGAATAGGCATACAATACTCAATTCAAAAGCACTTTTGACGGTAGTGTGTAACCTCAATATCGGTCATCAATCGATTTTCAAAAACAAATTTTCCAAACTGAAGACAGTTTCACACCAGTTCTATTGATTACGACGCGAGACAGACGTTCATCTGAGCGCGTATTTTATCAACCAGTTTAGGACTAGTGCACTCACTGAAGACGTCTTCAACAGGTTCTCACTCAAATTGGAGGTAGCACTTCTGGTGGTCACAGTACCTGAGTTCATCTATTTCCACGTTGACTCAATGAATGTTTGTGAAAGTCATCCACCCTACTAGCGAATGCCATTCGTTTGCATTTATCGTTAAATTTTCGAACGTTTCTTTTGGAGAAAATAAGCTTCAAATGTAGTGGCATGATGGATCCGCGTTGCTTCATCCAGCACCCACAAGATGGTGAGCTGCTGACACGACGGTGACCTTGATTCGATTGTCCTACCCAAAAGGAATGAAACCAAACGTCCTGTTGTAGTCAATGTTCATCAGTCGAAGATTCGAAGGTAACTCCAACACAACTTACGGAGCGAGCATAGAGATGGATAGGCTGTCACGGTGAGGATAAATTGTTTCATCAGCACTCTTCTCATGTCTGTTAATAAACAGGGTAATCCAGCGTACGTTGAGTTAACAGGTTTCTTTTCCAGTTCACATAATACACCAGTAAATTTGACAGGAAATGATTTAGCCGGAAGTACAATCTGCTTGTGCGTGGTGGGGTAGGTGCTGTGACAAAGAATGGAGCTAATCCGTAAGCCAGTTCTGAGCAGTTATATCCAAGGTTGTACGAACTGAAGTGACCTCAACTTAGATAGGGCTCTTCTCCTCTCGAACCGGCTAACTTGAAGTGTGGTATGAGACTGTGTCTGGATGTGAAAATAAACACCACAACAGACAATGTACACAATCTCATCTGGTTCGTAGGTGAAACCCGTAGTGCTGTTTTTGTACTTATATTTATGTAGGTCGGGGATTCAGACCCCAGTAGAATCGTTTCGTTACAGCATGTTAATTTTTTCTCTATTCTAGCTTCTGGGGACCAATAGTTCTTGGCCTTCCGCAGCGATGCGTAGTTCGCATCCTCCCAGAAGGAGTACGTGGGAGGATTTTTAGTTGGTGAGAAAAGGAATACAAGGAGAACCAGGATGCAAAACAAAGGAGCCTTGGGGTTGCATAAAAGTGTACTGAGCAAAAAAGAGCGGTAGACTCCCGAAGATGTCCCCTGTAGGTTTTGACAAAAACCAACTCTTCCCCACCAACGAACTGCTAAATTTGTTCAGGTTGTTTGAAGATTGTCCTAATTTTCATCTCGGAATTTTTTTCCTCATCTTGTACGAAACAAAATGTCCTGCGGAATTGTTATACAGGCTGTCTGCTGACAACCCTATTTAGGCTAGGTCCGGTTATCCTAAAGAGACCAGAGATTCACCAACCCATGTGAGGTCTGAAGTTCTTGCTGACTACACGAAATCTACTGTGTAGTGTTTTTTCCAGACCTTGAGTACAAACAGGTTAGCGGTGGATCCGGTGGCGGTAAATGAAGAGGGAAATAAGGTTAAATGGAAGGGATTATGCTTCATCAACATCATCAACACCAAAGTTGATAGAGAGTCAGACGAGACAGAGGGGCAGAAAGGCAGATGAGTTAGCTGGTGGAGATTGAAACACTAGATGAAGCCTACTAAAAAGACTGATAGGGAGTATGTGGGGCGAGTCAAATAGATTTTAACATTTGATAGAGTAAGCTGGACGAACGTTCACAGGCTCATTATGGAAAATTCTTTGTATTTTAGTTATCCTACTAAAAATCAGCCATAATTTCATTGCACATGTATACAAAAAGAGAATTTCTATGGGTTGACGTTCCCGTGAAAACTGGTTGGGCATAAAAGGGAGAGAACAGTGTAGTTTGAGATCGGAAGAGAGATTGAACGATGATTTGTCTATGCAAACTCAATACACAAGATAAAATGATCCTGAAATAATTGATAGTTTTAAAGTTTTTTAAGACCAGTCAGTTCTGTTTTAGAAGTATCACATGCAAAACATTCAAGCACATAGCTTGGCAATTATCAGGTCCCTCTTCGTGAGGATCATCAGAAGTTACAAAACAGTTGTCTAGCTATTCAATCGTCAGATTCCCAACAAATTTTAGTGCGCCCTAAGCTAAGCAAAAAAATCATTTGAACATCGCAAAATACCTTCAAGTTAAATCTTTCGCGTCATCTGGCAAAGCTTCTAAATCGCTGTACTGAAGCAGATGAGTGCGCCAGATACGTGACAGGGCCTACGGTGGAGCGCGAATTTTGGTAAACCAGTCATTATCAGTTAAGACAGGTGGTGTGGCTTCTGTAAGCACATGCTGAGCAGCGCTGTATCCTGTCTGATTTCGAGTTAATCAAAACGCTGATTATCAGCTAGTGACCGAACGGTTAAGTGTTCAAACCACCAGCCGGGAGGTCGTTGTTTCGAAGCCCCCTACTGAAATTTCGGGAGCTGCGCACTGCTGATGGGCCGCAATAAGTACAAAATAGCTGTACAGTGCTTCTCGGCTCTGCAGCATAGACTGGCTTCATTGACAGGAAGAAATCTCGGTTGAAAATCTCCTACTTATCACTGCCGAGTAAGGCAAGATTTACCTGATGCATCGACGGTTTCCAGTATCCTAAGGAGCATAAACGTGCAAGCAACTGATGAGAACCTCAATGTCTGTTTTTTTGAACTCGTGTCCATCTTGGCATTCGTCAACAACAAAATTTTGCTTTCGGATTGGGACGCTGCGCCCGGAGCGCCCGCAGAACTATGCCTCCAATCGTGGTGTATACTGAAATGATGTTTTACAACCGACAGCATTTAACTTCATCAATGAACACAGGCTCTTTGGATGCCAGCTTCGATTGACGAGTTTTCGAAAAGGCACCCCATCGATTTTGGTTTCTATGATCACAAAATGATTAACCCCGGGGGTGAAAATATACAAGTGAGTATCCAGTTTGCGAACTTCATTACAGTTTCATTTTCCTAAATCGATTAGTTTGCAGCTGATATCAGAAACCCGATGAGCTGGATTATGGTCACGCATTTTCCCAATATGAACCATCATACAGTTCATTTTGTCTTAGGGTGTCTCTTCAGCATAATTCAAACAAAATGTTGATGGCAGTCAAAATGTCCAAATGTACTGATGAAACAGGCGGTGTAGCCCTGCAAAGACAATCAGATCGATATTCGGGAGTCAGGCGAACAAAACGACAGATCTGATACATAAAGTCACTGTCTGATTGCTTTAACAGTGTGAATCGGGGGGGGGGGGAGAGACACAGGTTTGTTTGTTATCTTCGACTGTGTTTTGCTGCATGTCCTCACTTGAATACAACATGTATCTTTGGGGAAAAAAACAGAAAGGGGAAGGGATCGAATGGCTAACAGTCGTGTTTCTACATTTCTCCATAAACTGGTCCTCAGTTTTCGATACTCGATTTTAGTGCACTTTTTTGACCTTTGGTAAAGAACCTGATGGGAAGCAGCCATCGACATGCACATCGGGGTAAGTTTTTTCCTCCTCACAGTTCGAATTTAAAGGGACCAGTTTTGAGTTTGCCCTAGTCACAGATACTATACCTAGCGAACGAATCATTAATGCGTCTGCATGTGTCTGTTGCTATTTTCTTAAGATAAAGAAAACAAACCCTCAGAGTTGATGACGTATTAGTAACAGCCCCAATATCCCACGTCATTTGCTCTGTCAGTACTACTTGGCTCGTCGACTCAGCCATCTTGTTTAACCTTCGACTGAACTGAAAGCTTACTAGGCACTTTTTTTAACCGGATGGCAATTAAAGGCAGGGCCACGATGAAACCGTTTGCTGGTTATCAGGAGATTCTGAATTTGCAAACGGAAGTCCATCCTGCAGATAATGAAGAACCTACGAACGTTGTATAACTGTTCAGTCTTTGTGGACAATCGCCAGCAGTGCACATTTTATGGATCTGGAGTTTCGAACCCACGACCCACTGACAAGTAGCTTGCCTAGAAGCATCTGCTCAGATGCTCTGCATTCAGATAAAGTTTTGCGCCACTATCCTTCAGTTAATGTCACGTTGTCTGCGTTGCTTGGTACCTGAAGTAAAGACCTGTCAGAAGGAAGGCCCAGGCTACTTGCGGGATTTCCTCCTTCCTAGACACACTGCTTGTAGTCACTTACTTGCCACTTACTTAGCTACTTATTTGCTTACTCATTTATTGCTGACAGTATTGACCCGAAATCCCACTCCACCCTCCATCAATCACAGCTGAACTGGAAGTGCACTCCTGAAAAGCAAACACGCGAATGTGTGTTCATCAACTGGTCCAGTGAAGCACAGGTAGTTCTTCGCAGAGTTACAGCACTAATGCCACGCTGTAGTTCCGTTTATTCACCAAGAGTCACGTGATCAGATCGATGGAAATTCACCAGATGCTCACGTGTCACAGGGCTGAACCAACGCTTCTTTGTCTAGTGTGCGAGGAAATAGCTGTGTCAATAGGTATCTTACTGTGTGCTTCACTATCATACTACTATATATTACAAGATCGCCTTCGAGAGTTGTCAGTGTAATTATGATTTATCTGGTAGAAATATGTTGAGCTTGATAGAGCAAAGGCTTATAACACTTTAGCTATCTTTCGAAATCAGTAGAGTCAATCTGAGTAAACTGATAAGGGCAGACAGGCACTGGCTACGGTTGCTTGCGTATTGAAGTATTATGAAGCAGAGAATATAGCAGAGAGAATAGAAAAAGAAGGCCTACAACAAAACGTGGTAGTACCTTGGACAGCCGTAAACACCAGCATCTCTACGTCTTTTTCAAATGCTTCGTAATGTATGTAATGTGAAAAAAGTGTATTAAAAGCATAAATATCTTCCTATTTCTTATCGCTTTAGCCTCCTGCCAACCATCAAACCTCCCAGTTGCCCTCAAGAAAGACTCCTCCAAAGGGCTCCCACAACAGCACATCTTGTCAGAAGGAAGCTGGTTTGCAACCTCCTTAAAAAGACTGAACCCCAGGATTGACAATATATTTCCTTTCGCTACTGTTAAGGGTCAGTGTATACAACAAAAATCTTGGGAAGTTTACACCTATTCCTAGACGAGTATTTTGCTTAATGTCCTGCCCTTTCGTCTCACCTACGAACGTGCTTCCACGCGTATAAGCATATTTTTAGATAAACTCTGAAGAGGCCAAAGTTTTTGCACTGTTTTCTTTAAGTGTACCGGGTGGAAGATAGCCATATGTACGCGCGTCTGAATACTTGCGAACTGGCTACATGGAGACACTGACTAACGAATTATACCCCGGACACCAAAAGGCATTCCACCAGACAGGTCTGCCAATGTTCAACACACGTTCATCGCCGAGTGCGAAGAAGCTTAGAAGTAAACATCTGAACACTTGATTCAAATCTCGCTCCAAACTTCGCAGTTGCTCCTGTCCAACTAACATGATGATCCCTCAGCTATCATGTTTGATGTATACATCTGGATGCAGCCATGGGTGACTAAAAATGCTCTTTCGGTGGAAAAAATTGAGTATACTATGCTAAAATTGGTTCCAGAAACGCGAGAAGCGGGCAAAACCCGGCCAAAGTGACATGGATCTTATAATAACCACTTTCGTGTGCTTTGCTACACATTGATACTTAGACTGATGTACTCTATAATCCAGTGTATCTTAAAAACTCATCTACTCATCCTGTTCACCGTCCGGTGTTTCACATTCAATCTTTGGAATCAAGGGAATGTCGAGTTAGGATGCAAGCCTCTAATCCAGAGGTTCGTGTTCTGAAGTCACCTAGGTTTCAGCAACCCGGTAGTATTGCTACTTTTGTGTTCCCTTAGGATTTCAGGGCAGCTAAGCACCGAAAATGTAGTACAGGTGTAAGCTCAAGTTTCACACTGAAATCATGAAGCAGTAATGGAGAACTCTGAAAATATGAAGAGTGAAGTCTTAGAAGACGATATGGAAGGGTCGCTTAAAGGGGAATTATCTTAGAGAACATATCAGTATGTTGTTTATCTAGAAGCGTGAGATAAAAGTTGTCCAAACCGGAAAGACCAACTGCAACTTCAGCTCTTAGCCATCAAGATACTTCGACAAGATCAATAAAAACACAAAAGCTCTCCGTTGTGTGCTGGTAAAAAGCAGACTGAAGAAATTCCGAGGGCTACGCAAACATGTACAACATCCTACCGGATGAAACCGGTAAACAGTAGTCTTCATATTCGAATCAGCATCCCTTCGGTGTCTTCCAGTAATAACTAGGCTCCACAATCTCAGCATAGCCGTCGCGTAAGAAATAGACTTACCAATAAACAGAGAAATGGGACTTGATGCAGCCAAAGGGGGGGCTTAACGTCAAGAACAGGTGTGGACCAACCACCGTCCAATACTATCTGGTTAAAAAAGCGGGACTGAAACCGATACGTTCAAACATTCTTAGGCTTGTTTTAGTAAATTCAGCTCAACTAATTCGCACTTAGCATCATGATTTTTATAACCTTACTCCAGTCCACCAGCAAAGTGAGATTCCCAAATGAGATACTGACAACAGGTCACCAAAACTGATTGGCCTGACCAGTACATTCACACTACCAAGCAATGTAGACACTGTTTCCTGTTGTCTTTCCCTGATTAATCAAACTATTAACGGACGTCTGTGGTTGGAATAATTTGAGAAATAGATACGTTCGTTCTCTGGTTTGGCGTGAATTCACTAACCTGACGATTTCTCTGGAAAACTAAGCTAGCCGTCCGTGCGAAGTCTAGTCGTGTATTTTGTCAATGAAACGGTAAGAAAACGAAGCTAGTGTTTTCTCGAGACGAACTACTCGGTTGCTGAAGACCATTCGATAACCCACCACCGGCTTCAGATAGGCACGCTTCTGAGATTCCATCAAACTTACGTCCTACCTGAACCGAAATTGTACAACTTTTGTACACCAATTTGGTTTCAGCGTGTAGCAGAACTCATCAACCATTTACAACTCATCTCAACCGCCAGAGAAATCTGGCTTTGGTAAGCTACCAAAACTCAGCAGGTGATTCTACATCGCACCGCATAAACCAGTTCACCTGCAGTTGCGCTGACATCTAGTTCATCAAAAAGACCTTCTGAAATCCCAAATGAATACACCAAAGAGTTAACAAAGGTTGCATGTACAGCAAAGGCTCATTTTCTAGTGACTGTGGGCCACGTAGTATAAACAGGTCACTCCTCCGACCCACAACTTCGATTACAGAATCATAATCCCCTGAAGCCATCCCAATCAAGCCATACAGGTCACTCCAATGTACACAAAGTATATCGTACTCCAACTGTTGTTTGGCTGCATATTCACGTGTGTCGTCTTTCTGCACTGGTTGCGGCTTGCACTACTTTCAAAGTTGCGCTGTGCGCACAATGGATCACGAAAATCCTCAAGTCTGGTTTTCCTCTGAGAATCTTTGAATAGTGCAGTTCGTGATGTGAAACTGGATAACCTCCAGAGTTGACTTCTTGTATCTTATTTGCAGTGAACCCTTCACAAAGTGAATACCTCCCAAACGTGAACAGTTTTTTGGTTCATTCATGCTTTTTAACATAGAATTTACGTAGTTTATCTACCCAGCCAAAGCAAACACCTCCAAGAACAAGCCACTTTGCTGGTCATTTTTGGAATGAGAGACCACAGTGCAATTTGCGCGAAATCAAAACTTGAGAAACTTGCAATTCCCTATGAAAAACCGTTAACTACGCATGACAGGACATGAAATGTAGACTGAAATTCATGTTCTGTTGCACAAGATTTAAAAACCTGAGGAACTTCAACCGATTGCTGAAAGATCAATGGACCCCTAAAATGTAACAATACAACTACTCAAGTACATGTCCATTTGCTGGCGTCACCCTAAAGCCCACATGATCATATACGCAGTTAAACGACTCTTTCACACCAAGCTCAGGTGACCTGTCTGCGTCATTTGTGTGCACATACTCAAAGAAGCAAATCAATCGCGTGTGATACACTGCAGGTTACACGTGAAATAATCCTAATTGTGAACAGCCAGTTGCTTCTGATAACATCATACTGTGCACGCAGAAACACCTCAAAAACAACGCTACTCTACTTTCGCCTACTGATTGACAGTAAGTTAGTAGCGACGCGTTGAGTCTGGTATGTAACAAGAAAGACAAGATCATAATGGCTGTTTATTCCAATCAGCTCTTAGAAATGTCATTCTGCAGTACACGAATAGATTTTTACCTAATCGCCTGGTGCCCTGAAGGAACGAGCTATTTTCGAAGAGAAATTATAACCAACAAAAGATATCGCTTCAGAAATCACTTTGGAAATATTTGTGCCATCTATGGACAAAGTTATTCTTTACTTCAGACCGAATCAGGTATCCGATTCACCTGGTTGACGCATTCCACCTTTTCCAGAGATCGGCCGCAACACAGATAGCTGAAGATTCCTACACATGAACAGTGTACCGAAATTTTCCATAAATTGTGGTGTTTCAACCCCCCCCCCCCCCCAAGAACTAAAGACGAGAATAGTTTGGCATGAGGAAGAAACGGATTTTCACAGATTTGACTGATATCTTCGTTGACTTCATACTACTTACTTCGACAGCACACTACCGGGTACATCACACAGATATGGTCGTGGAATTTTTCCATGTCCGATTGGATATTCACTTACGAAATAAAACGGTCGGAAATTCGAGAACTAGGTCTACCTGGCGTTCCCGAAAAGACGGAACTATAGCAGCCCAATGAGCAACATCGCATGAAGTAATGTATTTTGACAGCTTGAATGTCATTCCACTGAATAGCGTGGCAGCCTGTGTTAAGCACATTAGGTTGAAGAATATAACAACCAAGAGATTCAGGTGGATCTTCTGTTAACTTTGTTCGCAAATCGGTGTTTAATTCCCCCAGATCAGTACTGGAACGACTTCCGGCTCAAAAGTGAGGAAAACAGCAATTCGTTCTGCAGCGTCTCACCTCGAAGAAACTTTTTGCAGAGGATTTGGAAAAGTATATTGAAGTTGCTTTGGGGAACAAGTGAGATTCTTCTAGAAGTCAGAGCTGTCAAATGGTTAAGGTAACCATGATACTTATTGCTTTACAGAACGTTTACTCAAACGAAGGCCGTAAAGACTGAGAACAGCAAGTTCATCCATGGCCGTAAAACACTGTACAAACGGCATAGCTATCGGCACGAGTTAACCATACCTGTCGCTAAAAGTAATCGACCTTGAGCCCGTGTCGAGAAAATGATGCGCTAGTGACTTTGTCTACGTTTATTTTTACCATACCCACATGGCGACCTTCAAAGCTGGGTACTTTGCACAGTTCTTGTCAAATTCATGTAATCAAGTGAAACCAACAAACACTCGAGCCTGTGTTTGCTTAAATCATGCGTTTGAACAACGAAAAAATCGCAACATGGTGTAAGTCTTAATAATCTCGTTGTTGAGACACTTATGAAAAAACTGGAAAACATCAAGTTGTGTACTTTGATCGTTGCAACCTACGTCATCGGATCCAAATCTATGGGGTTTGTTATCGTATTTGTGATCACTAGATTGATTCATTTGCATGGTATCGAAAACTGTAGAATGCGTTCGCTGAAAACGTTGCACTGTCCAACACAATTAAAAAACTATCAGCCCGCACTCATAAAAGTCCTGCCAGTTTCGAAATACATTCATTTGCGCACCAGTTTGGTTTTAACCGGAGGCTCAATGAATCCCAGCTGAATCTATCGTTTGTGATATTCTTCAACTGAATGTGCTGCATAGAGGCCGTCTCACGTTACAGTTGTTACGATATTCAAGATGTCGTGCATTTTCATAAAGGAAACAACTCATGGGGTTTCTTAAATCCCCTCGACATTCCATGACCGGCTTCGTCTTTCTTGTAGGTCATCGTGCAAGCGAAGTCCTTGAGTTTCCGTTAACCCTATATTTTACTTGAACCATATTGAAAAGAATTCTCGAAATACGCTCACTTGCCTAAACTTTGATTTCCACGTAGAATACAAGGTAAATGGAAACTCGAAAACTGCGAACTTGGTGAGCCCCAAGAAGAGCAAAACTGATTGTGGACTGTTGAAGAATTTACAGTAATATCCTGAGTAGTCTCCTTCAAGGAAATAACCTTCTAATCTGCTGAGATATCCTTAGATTCCTCTCAAAAAACGTTGAGTTTGGAAACTGAACAAAGATAATCACGACTGGCACTTAAGCAATAGAAAATGCGTTAAGGGTTTAAAAAAATAGTTTTGCTTATTGCCAAAGTGAGTGGTTTCGGCTTTATTGAAAAGTTCTAGAGAGATAGCGCGAACTCTTGATTTAGGTTTCCTTTCGTCCAACTCACCAAACTGGCCTTCAGCTTCAGAAAACGACGTCAAATAAATCAGCAAATTTCTTATCCGAAAGGAAGTTCGTAACGCGTGTCGAGAACGACCTTGTTTACAATATATCTAAAGGTAGCAGTCTTTTCTTTGAGCTCAAAACTGTTTATACCACAATAATTTTGATTCACGCTAATGGAAGGCAGTCAAAATGGCCGCATAAACAATGTAAACAAAGCTAAAGAACTTGTACTCGCTTACCAATCATAACGCAGTTAATCGCGGTGCTCGGCTCTCGTCGTTTTGAATTTATATTTCATTGGCTACAGAAACGTAACAATTCACAACAATTAAGGGACTTAGTTGAACCGCTGTAAATCGAAGGTAGTTAGCCTTCACTGATCAGCCCCAAGATTAATATGCAGAAACCCCTCGACTTGCTCGGTTATCTAGTGCCATCAAAGCTTATATTTTTATCGGGCTGGCTATCGCTAACCTTGCCCAGTTTGGTACTCTCCCTTTGGTTTCAGCTTATTCGCGATACTTATGTTCTATACCGTCCCACACTATAAGAACCTCACATTGTTATTGGCAGTCATAGATGCAAGTCATTTTCACTGTCCTGATTGACGCTGTTTCGACAAATCCCTTACATTTCCATCCTCTCGGGGTCCAACGGGAATTACGCAGTTTTGCCGCGGTCAAGAATTAGATTTCCTGCGGCACAAGTCGAACATCCCCTGGGTTTTTTGTTTTAATTTCTACTTTTCTCTTGAATCCTCAGTGCAGGAGTAGAAAAGCTGTTTGGTTAATTCGTTAGCGTAGGCATAAATTTATGAAAAAAATGTATACATATTCGGAAAGCATATGGTGGAGAGGAACAGAGGATGTTGCAAGCAGCACCGAGAACAAAACCCTGTTTCCGAGCGTTCATTACCAAATGGGTCCCTCAAAAAGCGATTATAATGCAAAACAGGGGACAAAACCGTTCCATCAGAAAATGGAAATCAGCATTAGTAGAACCGGTGTGACCATGTTGAAAGGCATGCATTGCATCCACTAGATTCCTCCGGATCAACAATACCGGAGAATCTGCCGATGTCGGTTGGCGGATGGACGAACGGTTAAGCACACACGGCGGAATTGAGTGGATCCTGTTTCTACTTCACACCTACTGTACGATTTTTTCAAAGGTAAGCGAATCCGCACTGGCTCCTGGAAATTCACAATATCCTCCTTTCTTACCGACTGATATCGACTTTGATGGTCGAGTTAAACGCGCTATTATCTCATTTGAAAACAACTCTTGGGTTGTTTGGTCAACAAAGATCACCCGGGAAAGAGACATGTCGCAAATAAACATTTAAATCCAAGTTAACTGTCAACTTGTAAAAAGGCAAACACCCAGAAACAACCACCCCTGACAGCAATATCCCGAAGCGAAGTCATACGTAAGCCGGTCATGAAGTGACAACTCAATCACTCAAATCTTTAACTTACCACCTTTATGCCCGAAAAATCGCCGACAACGATTCACCATACAAATATTTAGTCCGCCTTAATGGGAAACCGTTGATACTTTGAATTAGTTTTACCGATTGTGGCGATAAATTGTGTGGTTCGGGCACTGAAAGTCTTTCTTCTCTTTCGCTTGGGTCCATCAAATGCAGTTCCAAGTTAACAGCTAAACTCCAAGACGAGTGGGAGTTCACCGAACAAAAATAGCCGTACGCCGTACATCTTGTAGTCAGGATTAACTGATCGATTTTGCCTCCATGGGAGACAGTTGCGGAGGCGGTGTTGCCAGTGGCAACTTCAGGAACCATGCTTGTGTCACGCAAATACTTAAACCGCAGCCACTGAATTCCTTTTGGGAAAAGTCGAATAAATCCGACCTGAAATTGTTTTTCGCACCAAAACGACTGACATCTAACATGTCATCACTCTTTCTCAGGTGACTGGAATCCGTTGTTCAAATCAACTGAGACAATGTTCCTCATTTGCCTTGCGGTATAGCAAGAATCTACCTTGCATCAAAGGGTGTTCTACAAGTCTGAAAAAGCTCTGGGCGTCAGTGACGAATACGAAAAATTTGCTATGTTTGGCACCCAGCGCGCGTGTACACGACTAGGAGGACAGAAGCTGAAAAGAAGCCGAACTGAAGATAGAAACCAGAAGTTGTACCATCATGACGGTCGAAAATCCACCTAGTTAGTGGTCATCGTCAGTTGGCAACAGCCTAGAAAAAGTTACTTTCAAGAAGTTTCATTTTGGTGTTTTGCATGGCATGGGTTCAAAGTACCCGAAGGCATTTATTTCAATGACGTCTACCTTCTTCACTTTCGTAAGCCAGATGAAAGCGTTTGCTTCTAGCCGAAAACACAATGAACTTTAGCATTTCGTTTTAACCCCTAATGCTAGCAGGATGATGGCCAGGATGTTTGCCAGGAATAAATCTAAAAAATCAAATGTCACGTGCCTCACTTTCCTTTGGTGTCGTCGTTACCAAGCGCTCAAAATAAGGCAATATAAATTTTTGTGAAAAAAAAAGTTCATATGGAGAGAAATCAAAATCTATCGTTTTGTAAACAAGCAAATGAAAAACACGGATCACATTTGTAGTCGCCTGGACTGCGTGCGGCTTTGTTGGAAAGATGCAAGGTGAAAATAGGTTGGAAAAGGTTGCAATATTTTTCATTTTTGGCGGGTCTGGTAGACGATTCGTGCTGTCGTCTAGTGAATTAACATTGCAGAACTAATATGAGGATTTTCGGGTTCGTCATACCAACGTCGTAGGTCGACGTTTTGTACAGACGGCAGCTGGTCTACGATACGCATCCCAGAAAACAGTTCAGTGAGGAATGAGCACCAGTAACACTTGGTTCTAGTACAAAGGAATCATCGCTTGCACCTCGGAAAGTGGAATTTTGCCCCATGTGCACAAAAATGGGGCGCGTCCAAAAAACGTGAAAGTTTATGTTAACAGTCCTAAAAGCGACCTTAATTTTCAAAATTGAGGCTGCGCATGTGTTTTCCAAAAACGAACGTTGGAATTTCTACTAGAAACTATCCTAAAGTACTACATGACCTCGGTACGCACTCTGTGTGTGAGAATCAGCTTAAAACACTACCAAATGTAACATCCAAAAATACCTTAAAATGTCACCGAAAATTCAAAAAGATGACTGTTAAAAGATAACTTACTTAGATTATTCCAAAATATTTCTACTTAACTGTAACCCACACACAAGATGGCGTCCCTCTGTCTCCATAAGCAATAAGACCATCACGGGAAACTGAAGTATTGGGTTTCGTTTTCGAGGTGAACTCTTCTCCCGGAGACTGCGCGCTGCGTAAAGGCTGTGAGTGATTACTTTTTATAATTTCCTCCATTGTGAAGATTACTAGACTCCTTCCATCACCTCTCACTATATGCTTTAAGTGTAAAACCTATGCTGACCCTGAACAGTAAGGCAAGCTCTAAGAAACAACCTACTTTGAGGGTGTTTTAAAAGGTCCCATTTTATTCAGGCCGCTCACTTGAATGTCTTACTTTTAGCATTATCCATAGTGCAAAGACCGCACATCACGATAAATTTAATTTTATTTATGGTTCAGTAAACAAACTTCATGCCAAACCTCATCAACTAGGAGTTCCACTCCAAAAAGTACATGTCCCCCTCACGTCATTTTAACCATCTTAAACGGAGTAATAACATCCTCAACTAGTTTCAGCTCATCAGACACCGTAATGCTGTATTTTGGCTATTTTACTATTATTTTCCTGTGCTTTCGAACTGGACGGTACTCATAGGTCATCATTCGGAGGTTCAGATTGTATAAGTAATCAAAACGATTGACCTTCCGGCCAAGTACTGAGGGGCGAAACGCAACTTTTAGTAGTTCGACACATTAGTCGAAGGGGGTAACGGTTAAGTGTGAGCCTCAACTATCGTAATCTATTTGGTGTGGATTCACCAAAACCATTTTGCCAGGGCAGGAGAAGAACTGTTCAAAGTAGACTGATGTGGATGTATAACGCACAACATCCGTGACAACCTACAAATCATCAAAATCGTCCACCAAGATTCAAGCGTCCTTGGCATTACTTCACTGGGAAGTCCTCATGGCGAGTCGGTCAATTAACACAAAGCGGACAGTTACTGAATTGTCTTTCAAGGCAATGAAAAAGCCAACCACCTCGGCCAAGAGCAAACATGTTCACCTGTTGGGATGTGATAATTCATGTATTTCCAGCGTGAGCTCGCCTCACATGTCTTGTGTCCTAAGTTCAAATCTCGGCACGGCCAAGGGCATGCACTACTACTATTCTGTAATAAGAGCGGGACTCAGGTCCGGTACTTTCCCTCTTTGATCTGCATGTACCAGAAGAGTCTCACCGACACAGTACGAGGACTGTTCAGAAGAAAGCGGCGTGAAAGCGAATACAGACTAATTAGTTGCCCACGGAAACGGTCGGATTACTGAGTGGATGGTAGTGCATCCGCCATACCAACTTGTTTAAACAAAGACCTATCCACGACGCTAACTTTGGGCCTTCTTTACACAACCTAAACGTAGCCTCTAACATCAATTTCGTTTGACTGTATGGCCCTGGAAGTTGTATAAGCTAATGGTGCACACTTACAAGCTTCTACATTGTTCTGTCGGGATGTTGGCATCACTTTGCGGTCCAACTTTCAGTTGTCGTTTACCAAACAAAAATAAAGCTGTATGGTATTCAAGGTAGTATAGTCTCAGATGACATTATATCCATACCGCATAATCCTTCCTCGGACGGAATAACTAGTAACCTATTGTTTTGAGATTAGCAACAAACCCCCAGGACTGTCTGAGTGGCTGTTGCGGCCGGCTGGAGACATACACGTTTACGATCGGTCGACTGTCAAATTTGATACATTTTCCCGTTGTCTAAAAGTGAGAACGTCTCAGACAGACATGTGTCACATACAACTGAAGAATTCACGTAACATTTTTAACAGAGTTTTTCAACACACCGACTACTGCTCACACGAAATCTTGAAATATCCATTAATCAATGGATGTAGAGGCCCTGATGTTTCGGGTGATAAAGAAGGACAGATGCTTAATACTTAATATGGCTTGTTGACTCCAATAATAACAGGTCATCGGCAGAACTTGGTCAGTTTAAGGCGTGAATTGAGGGGAAAACGATATTATTAGAAATAAAATGCGTGGCAACCGGAAAAGTTGGAGGCACTCACAGCAGACAAACCCAGTAAAGTATAGCGATACCTAATGGAAAAGGATCACTGTTAAAGTTACGGCCAGTGTAAGGATTCCGTGGACAATTGCCGTATTGAGTAGGTCTGGCCAATGAATCGGTATGAAGTGTCTGAAATCGGCAGCATTCCTGTCGTGAGTTTTTGACTTTCAAGCCTGAAAGTAGCAAGCAGTTTGATCTACTTCCAGTGTTTTCATGCAGCTTTATTTGGCTCATCGGCTAAGAATTGTCATATTCGTATCTGACCTCTGATTCCTAAACCGGTTCCTTGAGAGTCTGTCTTCTTCGGCTCCAATACTGAGTGAAATTCATAGGGTTCCTTTCGTCAGTAAAGTCTCTCGAACTTGTTATCCGACGGAGCTGTGACTGTGTGTACAGAGGGTATTTACACATTTGCACATCATGGTTTAGTTAGAAGCACAAGGTTGTGCTTTTTCCATGTCTTTGAATCAGATAGGTAAACGGATTTTATGTCTTAGAATACCATCACAAGGTCATGAATTCTTTGAAAATCGCCCACAGCTAACATGTACAAGACTCAAAATACTTAAATGCCAAAATCGTAGAGCTCACTTTTTCAATAGCCTTTGGACCTTCGGTTTCAAGGTTATTTGTTCTTAGAGAATTGGACTCTGGTAACATGCGTCACCTTTGTAGTGTGAAGTTGATTGCACCACACATCATAATCTCGGAGTGCACAACTTAAAAGTCAACAGCGTTTTAATGTCAACCATTCGTTCCCTCTTTGATGATCGGATCATCGGACCGTTTCACTTCCTACATTTGCCACACAGTCACCAGAATCAAACGTTTACGCTATAATGCTTTTCTAGGCTCACAACTTTGCAAGTGATCCGGAGGCATGGTTGCTTTAGCATTACTACTCTTTGTATGATAACCATTGGTCTTTCCAGTTGAACGCTTCAGGTATGTAAATAAACCGGTTTTAATGAAACATACACCTAATGATTTCGAACAGCATTCTCCGCACCAATGTTACCATCATAATAATAACATCACCCGATGCGACAAACACACAACGGCAAATTCACCGATAAAAACAAAATAACCGATCAACTTTGATATGAACTGTGGATTGAGTGAGTCGCCGCTATGTTAACCGCGCTTCAAGCTATTTTGTAGTTTGTGGGCATCCTCACGTTCAAAAGAATACCAGAAATTCTTAATAAAAAATAGCCAAAACAACAATGTTTAGGCAAACAGACATCGAAGGTGATGTTTGTCTTGCCTGGTTGTCCGGATCCTCAGGAAGCGACATCAGAAAAGTAAAAGAACCAATAATCCCTCTTTGCTGCTTATAATACATAGCTGCTCAAGCCAGTGCCTCCTTATTTCATCCAAATTAGCTCGGAAACTATAGTTTTTTTAATTGTTTTTACCTCTTATTACCGGTACAGCATTTCTGTCTAGCAAGAAACCCAAAGGATTCGGGTTTGCAGTAGCGTCTGACACAATGCTGGCGTATTTCATATTTTTTGTTGCACAGTGCGTCCAATAATTGTAAAAGCTACCTTCAGGTTTCGGGTTTTATTAACCTTGCTAATGCTTAGTCTGGAAGTCTCCTACCTTCGAACAAAACATACGTCGCATTGAAAATAATAAAAATACTTCCAATATTCAACTTATCTCTGCGTAATTCGGTCCCTGTATGCGAAACCCTCATTTTCTATAAACTGATGCAGGATAAAGTGTTGTAAAAGATTTATGCCAAAGAATCCACTCTTGTGAAAGGTGGGTGGCCAATTTCAACGCAGACATGTGTGGCTTATATCCTGCCCCATATTATTGCCAATTTTTCTGACAATGCTAAGTTAGTAAGAGTTAGAATGCACTATAGTTTGGAAGAAGACGTATAGAATCTCATTGCTGGGGACTTTATTAGACTTTGGTGTACCTTTTAAGAGCTTTTAAATTTCCAGTGATTCTACGAACGATTTTGACCTGCTAGCAGCTGATCCATGGCAAACTGTTATTACACAAAAAGTGGTGAACCGCATAGTCATGCTCATCAACTGCTAGCTGTTGTTCACTACGTCCCTTGATTGTAAAAGCACCACAAAAGAGCTTCTAGAACCTCATATCATGCAAAATTCGGTATAGATAACGAGATGCAAAACTATATAGCAGGTATGGTGTCTACATATGACTGTCTTAGTCCCCTTTGCACCCAAAAACAATCCAACGGCTGACTGAAGCAAAAGCGACTGAGAGTTTTGTCTTGATTTCATAAACTGTCCTATGGACTCCAAAAATACCGGGTTAACTCTAACTGCGGTGTGGTATAAACCGGGGAGACGAAAGACGCACGCATACAGACGGTACTTAGGCTAGTAAAGAACTTTAAAAAGTCCAAAACTGACGACCTACTCCAAAGGTTGACAATCACAAGGATACAGGAAGAACCGCGTAAGTTGTTAGATGTTGTCATTTGGAAGAAGTTTTCTTTGGCTGCAAAGGAGACTATATTAACTGAATTATTAGATATAATACTCTCCTCTACAAAAATGGAAGAAAATGTGATGTTCCTCAAGTGTAAATTCTGCATTTTTGACTTTAATCGAGTCATACTTTGGTGACCAAACAACAACCTAGCGTAGTCCATTCTTTTGGCAATAAAGTGACTGCTAAAGTTATTGTAAACCAGAATTCCCAAGGACTGCACCAGTGTTCACTGACCTGGCACATTCGAGCAATTGAAAGTGATGTCTCTGGTTCTATAGATTTCCATAGATTTCTTCTCGCACATAAATATCAGATTCATAAGGACTCCTTATAAATTCACTATACTTTTCGGGTGACAACTCCATTACCATTTACCCCTCACCGCAGTTTGCGAAGCATCCAGAAAATTATCCGCTAAATTCCTTTACTTTACCTTACCTTACCTTGATGCTCAGAAAGCTAGCTTGTATTCCTTATTTTAACGGCAGTTACCTTGGGTCAACTTATACGTATAGTAGACACTCTCCAGCGTCCGTTAAGTTTAGCGTAGCTGTGGATACATTGATGATTTATGAAACCGCCTCCTGTTATGAAAATTGCACCCCACTGAGTCAGTCCATGTTGACTTTTATTCGTAACCAAGTCTTATCAACTCCCTCCCGGGCAGCAGATCCAAAGTTTTAAGGTGCACTTGCAGTTATAGCACTATCAGTTCTGTCGGTTGCACATTTGGGATAGAGGCATTAACCGCTGTCATCCCCTTAGTTTACCGCAACTTCAACCAAACTTGTAAGCGATTGTTTATCTCAATAACGCATCCAGTCTAATAACAGTCCAACTTTCCGTCACTCCAGTGAACATCACGCCTAACCCACAGTCTCGACGGCCATCTACTAGCGTAACCAATTTTGTTTCATCTTGGCATAGTGCGGAGTCTCCACATGCAACAAGCGCTAGCTGTCCTTAGGTAGTCCCCACAAGTATCAAGGTCGGATATCAGCAAATAATGGGAAGCCTTTGTGAGTAATCAAGAAGTTAGGCGAGTTGAACTCCGAAATAAGGCTCAAAGTGGGATATTAGCCCCCCTAATAGCTAGAAGCCTGAGAGAAAACAGTTTCTACAATCTTAGAATGAGGCGATACGTATGAACCGTGTCCTCAAATATTTCTCTTATCCTTATAGACACCGTTGCTTACAGATTTTCCAACCATTTACTATCCATCCTTCTACAGCCCATTTTCTTCTGATTCGGTGTCCCCGATACCTGTTTAGTTATTATTAGTAGTATTCATTTTTGGGATGCGTCATTCCTCGGACCTCCCGTAGGTTGTACACGCGTTGGGTTTTCGGGGTTCCAGCGCAATTTTCATGGAGCATTTATCAGCTTGACTCTTTTTCCGTATCCTAGGCTTTGTCTTAGGTGTCTGGCCCTTGTAAGCCAGCTTGCATATAACGACACTGTTGCTTTCATCTTTGATCGTGTGATTACTCAGCCATGCCTGTGATAGTTTGCGTTTCTAGCTGTTGTTCTAGTTCTAAGGCTTGATGTTTACCTTCATTACATGGGTGGCATGCCGGTTGTTCGTAGCCTATCAGTCTAGCAGAACTTTCAATACCTCTTAGCTTTTAGGATATCTCTTCGGATTCCAGAGGGTATTAAGCCCCTTAGTTTGTGGCGATACTGTTTGTGGATGTGTAAGTAGGCAAGAATCGCACGTTAAATGCACCAATTGTGTGTTCTTCATCTCAGTTTTATTCACTGGGCCAATCAACATCCACTCATCTTCTTGACGTAATCTGAAAAATTGTACATATGATATTAGCCAGCTATTCTGCTTGGTTTGGCTAGTATTTCTCTTCTTTCCTGTAAACGGCCTCAGGAGTGTTCATGAATGCGATTATTAGTGGATCAAGGACAGCGTTTTGTGAGACCCCGTCAGTTGCTGCTTTTGATGGCGACTGAACTTCTTCGCCTCCAAACTTCCAGTGTCTTGGCAGAAGGCCACCTCCCTCTCTTTATCAGCTTTTTCTTTTATTCTTACTAAAGTGCTTATTTTGTTGTTGACATCTGGAGTTTTGTGTCACCTATTCGAAGCGAGCTGACGTCTCGTGTATTCCGCGCCACTGGAAAGGCTTACTCATATATTCGGTAGTTTTCAGTACGAACACGTCTCCTACCTACATAGAGCCTGATCCCCGAGTGTTACTAATTAATTTATATATGTGGAATCAGTTTGTCAAACGTCTGCAGTGAAAACTCCCCTTCATCAAAACTCATCTGCTTCTGTAGGTTTGCATCGTCCGCGATTAAGAAACAACTAGGGCAGGAACGATCTGGTGGCGAGTACATATATGATGATAAAATGATGGAGAGCTCTGTAGGTTCCCTCATACCACACCAGGCCTCTCGAACAATTTGTAAGCTTCGATGCGCGATCCTCCACTTATGAAAACGGGTTCGGTTGATCAGAACGCTTTGAGCGTGTAACACATGTGCATCCTTTTGCGCTGCCTGCTGACTACATCACATCAGTACCGCAAAATTCTTTTCCACTAATCCAGATGTATAAGTGTGTTAAGGTCTAAAAAATCCCAAACTTCTTAAGAAGAGAGTCCAGTACACCAACGATAAGTCAAACTTGTGCCGGTAAGAACAGCAGAGCAAAAGAGGGTACAGAAGCACATCACTTAACAACGAAACACAATAATCTTGTAAATTTTGTGCCACCGTTCAGGCGGCTGACAGAGTTATCGATCATTTCGATCTACCATTTTTGTCTCGATAAGAACAACCGCCGAGGCACCGGGGAAGCAGATAAACAGAGTCTGTGCGGTATGTGGGACAGATAGCTTCACACGATCAACTCAAGTCGATTAGGCTTCCTAGACATCGAGTTTCAAGTATTTTGGTGGGTAGCGAGTTCGGCATGTAGTAAATTATAGTGCTTCATTTCTGTGGTTACTATAAGCGCGGTTCGAAACTATTTTGTCACCAAATTTTACGAACTTACACCTTCAAACAATTGATGAAAATTCGTAAAGCTCACCGCTTACACCACACATTAAAACAAATAATGACGAAGGTCACGAGATAACGGGAGTTCAGTAATTATTCAAGCAAGCGCAGTTCCTTGAAATCCACATTGGAGGTCTTCCAGGGTTGTGTAATTCGTGAGTACGTCAGGTGTCCCGTTGTGTGTACAGAATTGTCCAAGCCCAGGTAACTGATTACGTAGAGCATTGGCCTTTTAATTCGAGGGTCCAGGGTTCAATCCATTTCTCAGGCCCACCTTTTCTCGCCACTCGATATGCCAGAGATTTAGGGATGTCGGTTTTCATCTAACATTTCTGCCATAAGCGGCCTCCCCGTTGGAAGTTGGAGTATTTCCCCAGGAAGACAATAAAATCGATGCAGTTTATTGGCGTGCCGAAATCAATAGCTGTCTCATGGATTTCGGAGGGAGACAGCGAAGACAGTGGCTCGCTTGCGTGAAGCCCCTTAAAGTCGACGCTTGAACAGTTTGCAACTTTGCTCGACAAAAGTCCATTACCTCGGAGGAGACTTTCTGTTTGCTTTCTAAGTGTCCAAGGACGGGTGAGCTGATGATTCATTCAGGTCCCATCGCCATGCGCTTTGGCAATTCGCGGACATTAACAGAATATGCACAAGCGAATCTCCTGTCCTTCTCTAAATACCAGAGCGGATTTCCTTCAGATATGCGCAGCCGCATGACCACAGATTCCTCTAAAATTTCTTTTGGCGACAGGCTAGGATGTAGCCCTTACGTAAGTGTACTAGCATGGAACAACTGTAAGGTATCAAAAATTCTATATGCAGCTTATCATTGTGATCATACACGAGTATTCGCATTACGCACTTTCAGTTTTGTACTGAGTGGCCCTCTGCTCAATAAGGCCTGCCGGTTTCCAGATAACAAAGATGGAAACTCGGAGAAGGTGACACGGATCGGATATTGGGTGCCAGCCTCATTTCGATTACCTGTCGATGAATTCTGGCTTCGGCTGGAATCCCCCAGGATTAGTGCTTTTTCGTCTTTGCTTCGGCTTCTCTTAACGGCTTCTGACCAGCCTTCCCACAATGGATGCGTACAGTCCATCGGGTGTTAGCGATGGGGGAAATCATGACTACGAATTTGTATGTGGTGACAACCTAAACCCTGCTACAAGCAAGCTATTTGCAAGGTATTCCTGGTGCAAACCGTCTAGTATTACAAAGCACCGCCGTGTCCAGTGACGCTGTTGTGAAAAGGAACGTCATCAACATTTGCATGAGAGCTCAAATGTAAACATTTTGATTCATCAAGTGGGAGGTCCCAAACTTTTGAGCATATATCGATAGCGGTCATGCGGGATTGCAGCTGCAAATTCTCACCATCGGCGTGCCACCTGCAAATGGAAATAATAGGCTTCACATGCCGCTTTTCTGAATGCTGCTGAATGCCGGGCAACTTGCTCGGTCAAGAACCGATCCCTGTAGAAAGTCGCTGTTTGCAAGGCTAACTCCCCTCCGTCCCAGCTTTGCCTAAAACCTCCATCTACTTCAAGTATGTGATGTGACATGAGCCTCCTTAGGCTTTCAGTTTGGGGAGTTGGAAATTGGTAGTCCGAATCACGCCTTTTGACAATTAAGGAGGACGATATTAAGCTGTTTGATTTCGTCCAGTAAACTTGCGCCACTATCCAGGGTTTCGAGGCGAGTCCAGTCCCTAATTATCACGTGAAGAAATGGATCCAGGAGGCCACTCTATATCATACAGTTGAAGATCCGATTGCGGACCATTCGTTCCTTTTTACTTTCCCCCTCTTTACTCTACACTGGGCGGACTAACGTACTGTAATTATTTACCAGTTAGGTTCGACACCCTCGATAAAAGCGGTGATAGTGCTCCCAATGGTCTCGCGGCATACTTTAAAAAACCATTAGATTTTAACCTCGGCTTCGTCAATAATCAGCCAACTTTACATTACAGTAGGATTTATTTCAACTGGTACTGAGGACTTATATATCAGCGGCACTTTAAGCCCACTATCTATTCAATGGACGATCACCTCCCGCACAAGGCCGAGCATCCCACACTATTCCTGGGGCTATGCGATACCCACGGTGCCGGACAAAGCCCACAGGTTTTTAAGCTTCTCAGTCATTCTTTGTTCCCATCATGCTTCTGGTGGCTCAGATCTTTTTGATCGATATTCCAAGTGGCCTTCCTTCTAAAATATGACGGGTTTGCCCCAGCCCACCTTGCTGCTAAGGAGACATGATGCTCTATAAAAATATTATTTTCCTGCGGATGGTGTCTCATAAAACTTGAAAGCGTAACATGGACACGTAAATCTTTGTACACTGCTTACAGAAGCAGCGCGAGCAGTTCGAGAAATTTTTCTTCAAATTTTCGGAGGAGACTACCCAACATTATGTCGGGTAGGTATTCAGCGATGCGTGCTCACCTTTGCCAATGGAGAGAGAATGATTAGTGGTACCATAATGCATCCACCTTGTGTACCCTAATTCGATAGTTGATGAGCTTCTGAACATTTAAACAGGTGCCAAAAAACTGGTGTCTTGAGAGATAATTCAGGGCTTCAGACCCCTAATGGGCATAACACAGGCTTCATTGGTAGTCCTTCGCATTTAACCGGTCTCCGTTGCTCTTAAACTCCCATCGATTCAGCGTCCATTGCCTATCGCCACACAACCTCGTTAGGTTGTAACTCAGGAGCGTTCTTATCGCTGGTGTTATCATGACTTCCAAAAGCTCATGGCCATGAGTTGTAAGCTTACCACTAATTATAAGCCGCCAATTGAGTGGCTCCTGCTTCAAAGCGTCCCGCAATCTAGACATTTGGGATACTGGTCCTGATGATGAGCATGGTTTCCTTTCGAGGCAATAGTCATTGTCCATTCTTACAATGACAGAAACTTCTGGGTTAAGCGGATGCGTCTTCTCTAGACGAGCCTCTGTAGTTTCCACGACGCCAGCACCATGAGCTTCTGACACCAACTCATCGTATTTGTTCCGAAGACTACTCGTATCAGTTTGGAGCATTCGCAGTTCGTTGGCTAACAGAAGCGTACGGAGCAGTCCATTTATTCCCGTAGGGAGCGAGCTGAAGGAAATTTCCCTTTAATAAAACCGCTGTGGAAATATACTTGTGACTGTTTCCAGCCGCTGGGCCTTGGGGCTACCGAGTTTTCCTGGTTTTTGTCATCCAGCTTTGAAGTGTGTGAAAGCTCCATTAAAATGCTTCATTTACCCTCCTCAGGGTAGTCAGTGCAAGGCAGTCTCCGAAGTTGACTCCGAAGGGTTGATCTCGATACAAGTTTCTGCTCCTCTTTTCGCTGCGAAATGGTGGATCAAAACAAACAGCAAAGACACAGTCCAGAGGTTAGAGTTATGTGTCCTAGGTCCGGCGCTAAACCCAATCCCACCCCCCTCCCATAATGTGAAAATGGCGTCTGCTGATATGGTCGTAAAATGAGTATTCTGCCATATTTCATTTTACTTCAAGCAGGTAAAATACCCGTGTTCATTTAGACATAGAACTCTTCAAGCAATGCCTTCCGAATATACGCCAATCTCTTCCATCTGTCTTGCAAATCGGCTTAATCTAATACTGTCGGTCAGGCCAACATTCCCCACAGCTTTACTGGGAATGGCTTTCACGATCATGGTGCCAAGTGCGTCAAGCAGACGATATGGTGGCCTGTAACTTATTACATTTTTATTCTACCCCTTCGCTGGAACATTCCGTTCACTGCCCAGAGTTAACTCGTTTTAAAATACCGATCTAGCACGACGGGAGATCGTCAAAGGCTGACGAATATATCTTGCCGGCCAAGCCGCTCCCGGTGACCCGGTGAGAACTAAGGCGACACCGCTGCACATTTTGGACCGAAACTATTTTTTCTCTCTGCTGCTGGCAGCAAACATCAAAATTTCAGACCAGAGGAAGGTAAGCTGCTTCTTTTATAAACGAAAGTTCGACGCATACCAGGTTTCAATTTGGATCTTCACCCTCGGATTTACCAGAAGCAGGACTGATGTGCTTGTTGACGAACTTTCTTAGTCGTTTCAACGCGCTTTCCGATAAACGGCGGTTGGCTTGCGTTCCGCCACCGCTCTAAATCACACTTGGGGTACTCTAACTCACACCGAGTGTACTATGTGCCGGAATCTCAGTTGCGGACTACTATATTCTTCGGGCTAAGCTGAAAGCGAAGTTAAAGTGACAATTGAACACGATCTCGTCCATACTGGCTTTTCCTCCTCGGCATCACTCCAGTACCATTCTTGAGGCAGTGTGGGTTGAAATCCGCTGGGTAGAACAGAGAACTTTCTTTCCGGCGCCGTTATCTGCAGCTTTTCAGTTTCCCCGGAAGTCCATTTTTCGCGCATAAATCCGTTGGCAGCTGTTCTACAGCTAATACCTCAAGCGTATTTTGCTCGCATGAGAATTAAGTGCTTAAAATGTTTCTGAACATGGGCCGGGCACGAAGAGGAAGCGGTCATTTCTGATCAGCCTTGACGCAGGTCACGCCAAACATCGCTCGGTCCCACCACGACGGCGTACCCTCCATATATCGCGTAGCGCAAACTCTATTCCTGCTGAACCTGGTAGTTGCCGTCAAGCGGCCCCTCAACTGAGTGGCAGGTATGGTGAAGTAAGACACTAATGTTTTTGTCACGCCATCGGGACCTGATATCAGACAGAACCGGCGCAGAAAAACACCGAAGGGGACGCATCTGGGGCTAATAGATGACTCCAGAGTTCGGATGCCACACAATCCGGTCGTGCCCATACACAGCAGAGCGGCCAAAAAGCAGCCTCATGCCACCAGTCATTAGGAATTTAGGCCATAAACGAGACCACACAGGGAGCACCGTCTCATACCGTTAAACGTCTCGGAACCAAGCAAACCCTCTTCCGCAGAGCGACAATGATGTAGAATCCTTTCGCAAAATCACCAGTTAGCCTATCGATCATCATCATCATCACAAACAGCAACATCAGTGTCGACACCGATATTTCACTGCTGTAAGCCCTTCTATCCCAATAAGCAGGTGCAGTTCTGAAAGCAGTCTGAAGGTTCGGAGTTTTTCCGCAGGTTGACGGAGCTAAAGACCGGTCTATAATGCTTTTTACCCATCCTCACTACCCTCAAAGCCCACCAAAATGATTTCAGACATAAAGGGCAAAACGCATGCATTTCCGTTAGATAGATACCCATAGGATGGAGCAGAAATGAGAAATGCACCTGAATATTCCAAAAGGACTCCAGGATGGTGTAACTAAGGTTATAAGCAGCAATTTTCAGGTAATTCTAAGGCATGGGATGACCCGCCGTTCGATTCCCCCACAACTGCAATGTACGCCAGAATCACGCATACCAAAACTACGAGCATCGTACAGTAAAATCTGCTTGCAACCATCGAATAACCAGTTGGGTTTAGTTTCCCGGCTATAAACCGTTTATCAAAGTACAGTAGTTCCGGCTGGTTCAGCTGCGTTCAGCTGCGTTCACCAAGGATAAGCAGGATGAGGAAATCAGAACCACGCCTGAGAGGCGATGGGTTAACCAGTTTATTGACGTCAAATTGTTGTCTGTCCGATATAGCATGGAATGAGAGCAACGCAGTGAGAATGACTGCTTTGATGTTGCTATCGACTGCGCCATTGCTGTCTGGACTACTAGCCAGCAAGTTAGAGAAGACCTATTTCTTAACGCGCGAACTTGCTGACCGGAACATCTATGGTACGAACCCCACAGCTGCATCCCAACTGATCCTGTCAAGGTTCATGCAAACTGGCAACTTTTCGGCCTTCGTGCTGCCATCGGGTGGCATGAGAGCTATACATCCAAAGTTTTTTACAGATGAGCGATTATTTTATTCTTTGTATTTATTACTAACCACCGGTTTGGCCATTCCCGAGGTCCTCGTTTGGGGATACGGCCGACACCAACACAACCGAGCTGACTTGTAAAGGCTTTCATGCTTCGTTGCCAAGTGATTATCTGCCCCCACATGAGTCGTCTCCATCCGATGCGAGGCTGAATAACTGTGGGTCTGCGAGGCAAGCCGCTCCGTTGTACGCAAAGTATGTGGCTTAACGAAGATAACATTTGGAGGGTAACCAGCTGATGTATTAGGGGAGAACGACCTTCCCCAAAAACAACCTGGCGTACGTCATCATTACTGATGTGGTTTCCCGATTGGATCCGTGCAGTGCTTTGAGGGTGGCAACGGTCAACCACACAAACAGGCAACTCAGACCCTGGATTGGTCCAGTTTTGAGGTGGCTGGCCCATATTAAGAATGGGGGCCTATTGTGGCTAGCCTGAATATTTCATACACTAAACACGTCTCGTTGTACAATCTCACTAGCAATTCGATAGCAACCGTAAATGGGTACGTAACTGGAAAGGTTAATGCGGAGGCCCCTGTTTCCTCTGTGCTGACACTTCAGCTACGAATCAGCTAGATACCAACGTACAACCTTGAAGAAATCCAAGAAGTTTCACTACGGGACGTCTCCGTTTCGGTCATACGGAGGCATGCTACGCAAGATGTACGCCTGTCAACCGCAGGCTTCGGAGGTGGGACGATCTCCCCATGTCGACCGCTGTAGACAAAAACGCTGTTTTGGAGGATACGTTGAAGGTGTAGCCCTTGCGGACGTCATCGCCTCACGTTTTTCCTACCCGCAGAGATGACCGTACAATGCAGGCACAACCTGTGACGTGTTACCTGTTTCGTTCCGCATACTTTTCGACTTCTCGACGTCCATAAAGCACCGGGAGAAGATGGACTTTACCCCGCGTTCCTGAGGGCACTGGCTCCGCACTTCCTATAACCCGCCTGTTTTAAATGTCAACGGACTGCAAAAGCCTGCCGTGATATTAGGATCGTGGGATGATTGAACAGTTTTACAGTAAAAAAGCAAGCACCAATCCGCGGAGCTATCATCTGGTTTGTAGGATGGTAGTATAATCAAGCGTGCTCGTAAAAATCATCAAAAGGGAAATTGAGACGCACCTCTGCTGACCAGGGCTTCTTCAGCCTGGCCCAAATGAGTCTATACAGCGTCGGTCGTGCTACACTAACAGGTTGGCCTACGCCAGTTTTAGGTTGAAGCACGGGAGTGGTGACACACGACGGGTGTGATACTCTTCAGTTTCGCCAAACCCTCCGATCGGATCAGCCAGGCATGGCTGCTACACTGCCTCAAAATGTATGATATCAATGGATATCTCCCAGATCATGGTACCAAATTCATCTGCGGACAGAAACGGGCAGTGTGCGTGCATTTAACCCGATTAAGTTTGCCGGTTGGTGCTTTTATGTTTTGTTGCCAGGTTATGGCCTCGGTACTTCCACTCAGCACAGGGCTGAGCCAAATGAGCTCCGTTGGTTAGGCTCTTTTCTGGCATGCGAAATACATGCCCCAACCAGCATAAACTGTGAGACAACTTCACTCTGGTCTATTAGGTACTTCATCTCCGAATCTACCCACCTCTACAAACCTTGTTAAATATGGTGGGTCAGAGGATGGCGCATAGTTATCGTTGCAACCTGTAAACGGAATGAGACGGTGGACTTTCACACGTACATTGGTTATCAGGATAAATAATTAAGACATGGAAATCTTTGTCAGACCAAATCGTCGAAGCCATATCGCTGGCACGATTTAAAGCGCAGTTGAACCACACATTTTGGAAGGGACATGTTAAAAAAACTCCACAAGCGAATACACTTATTTGTATACCCACGTAGGTAGTGAATGTCTCCAAAGCTGCATAAAGGAAGCCTAATGGACTATCCGTTTACGTGCTTCATCCCCAACTTGGACTTGAAATTGAAACACAGTTACCTGTATAGTCAAGAGCTGCTCATGTTCACAGGTCGAGCAGACACATCCGCACACGCAGAGAGGCAGGTGGTTTTCCGTTATGTCTGAAAATTCTACATAATTGGTCTGGCATGAATTGCAGTTCTTCCATCTTGCCACCCAACAGGGAGTTGTCATCAGCGAACTGTAAGTCCCCCATCCAGGTTGTTTTGACTCAAATAAATAAGAGCTTATCCACCAGGTGCCTTCCAAAACGGCCAAGCCGTTTGGAAGTTAAAGGGCATCTGTGATGGTGGATAATTTTGTCGTACACCGGACGTAATAATGGACTAGGGTTTTGATGGCCACATGTTTGACCACGGACTGTCACTGGTAGGTAGTGCCGCCTAATAAGATCCAAGAGCTTTGTTGGTACACGGTCAGCTTAAGGTAGTTTGTGGCCAGCGGAGTTAAACGCTAGGCGAAAGTTGGCGGCTGTTGGGTGTTAGGTAAGTAGTTGATGTACACAACCCCTGACGGGATGGAAAGCACTCTGGTTTTGCCCATTTATTTATCCCGTGCTCTATTTTGGCTGAAATATAGCTCAGACTAATTCCATGATAGCTGCGCGGGCCCCTGCATCGCCTTTTTGGGAGAGTGAGGGTAGGTTGGTGCGCCAGTCCTGAAGAATAAATTGCATTCTCCAGAACAGTTCATAGGGAGGTTCAAAGGTGCTTGTGGACCCCACACACTAGCACACGAAAATCAGTTGCTTAAGTGAGGAGCGCCTCTGCTGCTTCTTTGGGTAGATAAATGTTGTTTTCAGACCTTCGGGGTTTTGTTATCATGACAAGCCTATCTGATCTTCACTGGCTTTCCGTAGAGAGATTTTTAATGCTCTCTATTGACACTTAAAAGAACGAGGTAATCTTCAGATTGGTTAGCGCTGCTAGAATCCAGCCTAGCGATTATAATTTCCGGAAGCGTTTTTTGCTTTTCAGGATGAATTAGTGGTGTGACCGTTACGCACTTTGTCTAGCAGTTAGGTGATGTGGGATACAAGCAATAAAGTCCGTAAGGTTTGCAGCTCCTATGCTTCATTTTCAGTGCCTACGCAAGACCTGCATTCCTTAACTATGGGTCAACTGTGTACGCATTAAAATATGACCTGCCAAAGCGGTTGTGTAACCGTCGTTTGCTTATTGTACCAGTAAGTGTTTCCTTAAACGCTGGAAGTATTGTTGAAAACGAGTTGGGTGGTGGCCGCCCTCGTGATTAATACAGCGCTAGCTGAAACTAAACGGCCCCTTTGTTCGTGACTGTCGTCGTTCTGCCCACCCAGTTACGGTAGTCCTCTATTTCCAAACTATCTCGCTCTGGTGTCTTGTTTACCAACGATTTTGGTTATTCTTTAAGCTCATCCTTGAAGCTTGGGGTTGTCCAAAACAACGTATCTTGTGAACTATCAGATCCATGCTTGTGAGCTGAGTCGCTGCGTGTGTTGAAGGTACTGGTGTTCAGTGAGGGCTTCACTGACACAGCTACTCAGAGTAAAATCAACTCTGTGTGGGCTTCAATATTCGACATGTTTGCTGCGGTATGGTCTGTAAGAAAAGTCAGTTCCCGGCACTTTTTTTGTGTCACAGGCTTCAGGTGATCGAGCTACCTGGACTGATTTGTCCTATTGATATTCATACATAGCAAGCATGGTGATACACTCACGGGTGAGAATAAGGAAAGTGCAGACGTTACAACAACTTACAATATTCTTTTTTAGTTTTGAGGACCCCAGTTTATATTTTGGCCTCTCTGGTCACCTTGAATAGGATGTCGCTTTCCCTGGGAGCCGCAGTGCGAACGGAATCACTTGTGAGCAACTCCATCATCTCACGGAATTTTTTACGGACTGCGCTTTCAGCACAATGATGTTACTCGAGGCTTCGTACATCCGGGTGCGATCTGCTGTCGGACTGGTACAGGCCGGTAGAAAGGCGCTGTTATCATCGGCATTGGATCCGTTCAGTAATCTCTTCTGCTTGGTTTATCAAAGCCAATTCATGTTCTTTCCATTGTTAGTCTGGGATCCGGGTCTAGAATAGTCAAGTTCAGCTTATCATTTTTAAACCATGCACTGAGAGCATGTTGGTTTCAGCCTCTACAGTTTCGGTCACATGGAAATGGAATAGGGTGAGGGACAGTCTACTACTGGAGGCGCCGGCACATTCGGTTTGCTCTGGCGTAGACAGATACTCTGGTTTGGGTCTGCGGAAGGGTCAGTATGAGCGCGGTTGAACTACGTCTGCTAGTCTCACTTATCGTTGATTGGTTGGTTTCCAGGACCTCTATTGAGCGGGGTGAAAGCTGACAACCCGAGTGAATTCATCCGTTGTTGCCTTTGTGGCTCGTTACCGGGTTATGGACTTGGTCGCTTCCATCCAGCACAAGGCTGAGCTAGAAGAGCTCCGATAGGTAGACGCTCCTCTGGCATGCAAATATCATGTCCTTACCAGCATAAACTAAAGAGCATGAGTAGATTATCCGTCGTGGGTGAATTCCTTTTTGAAATCATCTGGTGCATCTCAGTATTGCTAATCTTATCTTCCCAACAGACCCATCCAAATTTTTAGAGGCACCGATGGCCGAACGCCGAAACTTTTCGCACATCCTTTAAGTGAAGCTACCGCAAATTTGGTTCATGGAACAGAATGGAACAAAACGCCATGGTGTGTTCTCAGCATTTGAGAGACGAACCGGCATCACGGCGGGGCGATGGGTGCTAGAGGCTGACAAAAGCAGTCCTGGGTTTCCAGATTCGACAGGTGGTCTCGTTTCCAGCCAGTTCACCGAAAACCTACGCAACTGCACAAGCAATAAATTTACGTACCACGTTGATTGGCCGGTCTTCAAGCATAATGTTTGGTCTTGGTCCCACCCAGCCTCGCAGCAGCACTTTGTAATTTGTGGGTGTCAACCGCATTCCAAATCGTGCGGCAGAGTTATTGAATTGATTTAAAACGACCTGCGTTTGTGAAAGATATGAACCAAGGGAAAAAATATCGTCTGCCAACTCGATGTCTGCGGGTACTTGTTAACCTGATCGTTCGGCTGCAGTACCCTTCCGGCGCCTAGATACCATGCCACGCGAAGGAATCGCAAGGGCCGAAAAATGCTGTCAGGTTACATAGGCCTAGGAAGGAATATTTCGATTTCTGAGGGTTCAGGGGAAGGCAGCTAAACTTCAAGCAGCATGTTAATTAAAGATGAATTATCAGAGAGAACAGCCCTACCTTACACCAGTGGATGTGATGAACTCATGCAACAGCTCGCCATGTGGTCGTAAGTGCCCACATGACCCACAAACGTTACCCTCATCGAGGGTAAAAAATTTTGGAGACACGATTCAACGCAACACCATTTTTTCTGACAAGTTTTTGAATGAGGAACAATTAAGACTGCTTGACATTTCAAGTGGTGACGCTGACCGCTAAACTGTCTCAGTGCAAAGACATGGTCACCTCTTCCTCGTCCATTTTGATTCCCACGAATCCGTCTCCCTTTCGATAATCCATTAACATGCATAAGATAATGCAAGAGGGCACCTTGGATACCGCGGTTACCACGCCGAAGCCACGATGGTTGCCGCTTGATATCCTTCCAATGTTCTTGCGGACCGATTGTTCGGGGCCCTGCAGTCCACCGGTATTCTGTCTTCGTTCCGAATCTGGCCAAGGTGGCCCACCGCCTTCTTTGAAAAGTCCGGGATTCAGACCTTCCGAACCTGATTGCTTATCGTTCTGGATAAACGATATCTCACGCTGGATTTCTGTTGTTGATGGTTGATTGGTATGGAAGTTCCACTGGGTAATTCGATTGAAGTTGAACTTGACTGAAATTGACTTCTGTCTGCGTTTAAAGCCCCCTTCATCTCGTAGTCTTTCAAAATCCGTCACTGTTCTCTGCAATTCATGAGTATCCAGTGTTTGAAAGAGCTTCCTGCGACACCGTGGAGCCTAGTTGCCAGTGTCGCTTTGCTCGACGATAGCAGGTTTTCATTTGATCAAGGCGGTGCCTTGGATAGATGATCCAAACACCTGAGAACATGGCTTCCTTCTCTCACTTGCATTCATCCCCAAACTAGTACTGCCCGTCGGCGTGACTGCTTCACCAATAGCTTAACAGTCAGATCAACCTGATGTCGTAAAGCTACTGAATCTTGTCGAAGATGATAACCAGAACTGCTCCGCTTCGGCGTGCGTAATCCTGAGGGAAAGAGGACTGATAACCCAGCCCACACAGTGACATTGTCGGAGCTAAGTAATTTACCCCAGAGTGGACGACAACCTTAATTAAGGTTCTCCGTCGGCAACCGGCAATCACATGATCTAACCGAGTTTGCGGTTGGTAACCTACAAGTAACTCGGTGTGGGCGCATATGCTGAAGATCTGTATTGATCCGGAACAAACAGTGTTCACAATGTCAAGGAAGAAATTGCCCCCAATAATCTGCACGGTTTTTGTCAAGTTTGCCACCTGCATCACGTCTGGCTTTATAATAATAATAATAATGTTTATTCCCAACTAGTGGGTGGCATACCTTCAGGCATGATCATAAATTTACAGTCAAAATAAGAGCATGACTGGTGGGGCTTGTGGGTACTGGGAATTCCGTGGAATAGGGACGGCGACATAAAGAGTGGTCATTATACTAAGTAGACTTTGTCTCGCCTGAGGCGGCATGGGTAGG
>SJOL01006484.1:712304-722757 GCA_004794785.1 Opisthorchis felineus
GAGACATGGCCTCTGCGGACAGATGATGTGAGGCGTCTTCAGGTTTTCGACCACCGATGCCTCAGAAGCGTGGCTGGTTTTGGATGGCGTCAGCGTGTTAGTAATGAGGTGATTAGAAAACGGGTATCTGGTTGTGCTGCAAGTAATTCAATCGGGGAAAACATCCAGCACCACCGACTACGATGTCTCGGTCATGTGCTACGCATGCCGAAACACCGTCTACCGAGACGAGTGTTGTTTACCGTGCCTCCTTCAGAATGGAGCAAACCGCGAGCTGGACAATGTAAGACTCTAAGCGGTAAACTGAGTCAGGTTAACAACTTTCTCCTCTCCTGATGGGATTCTCGGGACTCAATTAATCAGTGTTTAGTGGCACTCGCAGGCATGGTTCAGTCACACACTTAGTGGTGCTCGTGTATCAAAATTATCGCCAGCAACATACAGCTGTCCGGTTTACAGTCTCTTCCTACAACGAGATTGATTCAACACTAAATCGGTGATTTTTCCGTTGCTTCCAATGCCTGACTAGACTTCTGGCCCCAGTGACAGTTTCTGTGACTGAAACTATGGCCACTGGAACCAAAGTACCCTCAGGATATTGTTTTCAGTTGATAATGTAGCTGAACTGAACGATACTTCGGAGACTGGCTGATCGAAGGCAGTCAGCTTAAGAATGTCCTCAAAACAGGCAGGTCAGGTTTCACAACCGCACAGTTGTCGTATGGGCTGTGCTTTTCAAAGTGCGTGAAGTGTCGTACGTTGGGCTTTCAAAAATTCATCTCGACACCAAAATTCGAATTAATATCTCCTCTTTAGTGTCTTTACCAGCTGTGACACAATTCCCGAGGTAGATAAACCCATCAGCAATTTAACTCCGCGCAGCCCAACCTTGAGACAGGTGTGGATTGAGGCCAATTCCTAAGTGGAATTCCGCATTTGGACGAGAAAGGCACGTACCACGGGTGTAACTTCGGTCATCAGCTTCTTTTGCACACACCGTAGCTGGTGTGCACAAGCAGTACGGTATCATCCGCTAAGTCTATATCCTAACCCTCACAGCTTTGAAGGAGTTCGGCATTCGTAGCAGCTTGATCGCTGGTTACTTTTCGTAAAATCCAACCCAGACCAAATTTAAGTAGGAACATCTATGTCGAGCAACCATGTCCTATAACACTGAGGACAATGAAGGACGGTAAAGGCTTAGCTACCTCACTCCTCTGTGGTACTGGACCTTCGAATGAGGCGAAACTGCTACAGCATTCTCACGCGACTGTGCTCTCAACGCCCTGGTGGATCTGACAATTTTTTTCATGCGAAATCGAATTAGACACCAAACTGAGCTTAAAAGCAATCGCTTAAGAGTGACGAAGGCAAGCAAACAACAGAGTAGTAGCTTCTAAGCAACCGTTACAATGTGGAAATGCAAACTGGAGTGAAGGCAACTGCAAGTCACTATTCCGTCGATCAGCAATCATTTTATGAAGGGATAGGAGACGCGGAAATTGGTCTTAGTTCGTCAGTTCAGGTTGGACCCTGATCCGTGGAACCATAGCGCTAAAGAGTTCTGTGGACAACCTCCGAATAATAACGACAAGCTTAAGTACTTGGCATGAACATTGGCATTAAGCCGGCAAAGCATTATAAGCCTGAGCTCATTCAAACCATCGAGTGAATCCTATGGCCAATTTCCTCCCGTGTAACCGGCTCGATCAACCTCCAACCTGATGGCGCTCGAGTTGACCAGTCGTCCATATAGAGCAGAGGACACTTGTATCTGGTACTGTCCAGGGTCCGGCGTGGACAATCATTGCAAGCCATTTTGGTGGCAACGTTCGTGCCGACACGTTCATGGAAATGAATTTGACAGTAGGCTACCGAGACAGCCTTCAATTTTAAGAACCTTTCGCAGTCCTCACACATGAGCCAGGCAAATCTTTCCTGTGTAGTGTTGGAATTAATGCAATGGCACCAGATAAATCACGTTGTTCGTTGTCGAAAACAGTCATTGCGTTGAAACCAAGCAACGTAGTCGATCCTATCTGGAGTTGTTGAACCCTTTGCTTACCCAGACTGCAGTTCGGTCTACGCAGCTGACATCACGATGAGGTGGTTCAGCTGGCCGGTAGACGGATGACTGAATGTTTTGTGTGGACGCCTGCATTCAAATCATCACCACAAACTGATACGTTATTTGCTGTAACTGCTTGATAGCATTCTGTTCCCCAGTTTTTCATGTTGGTTTACCCTTATTCGAGTGACGGATGACGTGGTACCTGAACTGCTGCAGTCTTTCACCTGCCAGTCTGTCTACTCCGTGGACGTGATTTGTCTGCAATAGGTGTCGGAATATTGGGCACATTTAATTTCACTTTCTCTCGAGCTAACTTAGCATTGGCAAGTGCCGGATTTCATTGTGAATTAGATAAGGTACTCTGCTTTCCACGGACTCATATCGGCCAGTCAAAAGAGTCGTATCGCATCCCCAATTCGCTTATTAAGTGGGATCATTTCGCCGCGGTTGTTTTCAAGTTCTTTTGAGAGCTATCAGCCTAAAGTAACGTCACAGAATACATTTTTCACCGTGAACTTCAGGTGCATTCGTTACCTGGTGTTGAACTCATCCTGTTTTTGAGTGATCCCTGGTTATAGGGTAGGCGGATAATCATGTCTCTCGTATATATAGAATCGTCTTGTATCCTCACGCAATTTTAACGTCTACTGATGCAAGCTCCAAGCTTTGCATCGCGAGTATTCTAGCTTTACCACCAAGGTTGGCGGTTCTTGCATAGCCAGAGCTCTAGCTATCTCAGTGGTTAAGACTCGAACGCGCTGACCAGAAGGTCCGTGGTTCGGACCCATCCCTCGCATATCGACTGCTCCTGTCTGAGTTTGGGCGACCTAACAGTATCTCAGCCCTTGTGCTTCCTTCGGGTTGCATGGTAGCTGGGCACTGAAAATGTTACGGCTTAACGGGAAGTGGTTTCATGCAGAGCTGCTGATTTGGGCTATCTTGTTGCCGGCTTCATTAGCAATGGAACAACACTAACCATGGCACTTACGTGGTTTCTAGTCCATTCCTATCTCCTGTCTGCTTATTATTCTGACTGCTAATGTGTAAGTGGTGGTCTCTATATAATGGGATATGCCAGTTTATTTCTACTTATCCCCTAGTTTCAGAGCGTCATTATGTCCCTTCTTACCTACGACGCGGATCCATTTTGGACAGTCATTCTGATTACTGAATCACTAACCTTCAGTTATCACTAGCTCCAGAGAGCCTTGACATGCTCACCCTACCGGTCACCCACTCGTGGTCGGACGGTCAAAAGGTCGCGAGTTCGAATCTCTAGAGTTTTACGAAGTGCACATTATTATTAATTCTCAACAAGACTGAAACAGCCGCACAATATTTCTTTACGTTTCATAATAGATTTATCTCATCTGCTGAAACTCACCTAGAACTCGAATCCACCCCATAAAAGAAGTCTCCGAATGGGACAAAATTCACTGTGCACTGTGATGAGTACTTTTCACATCGGTAATTGATTATTGATACGCTTTTGAAAGTGCCTACTGGGTTGATATTCTGTCCTGTTGTTAATGGTTAACCACCATCACGGAGTGGCCGAGACGGCTCAGTGGCTAAAGCGCGAATTTACTGACCGAAGGGTCCGTGGTTCTAACTCAACCTCTGCATCTCGACTTCTCCTGTCTAGGCGTGGGCAGTCTGGCAGTACCTCAGCCCTCGTGCTTCCTTCGGGTTGCATAGCACCTAGACACCGAAGGAGTGTTACAAGTGAACGGTTACTATTATTATTATTATTATTATTATTATTATTATTACCAGTATTATTATTATTATCCCGGAGTCCCCTCATTTTCCTACTACTGATAGGTATGCGCTGCTCAAATCCACGTACTCCGGTGATATATATATTGTCAGTGGTCAATTCTCACAGCAGTTGTCTTTAATGCTACCTGGAGCTGATCTCAAACAGCTAGGAGAACTTCCAGGTAAGTTTGGTTGATTCTCGCCCTTAATTTTTCCCACTGTTAGGTCCAGAACTCTTACATACCTGTCGCTATCTTCATCCCATTCGGTCGCTTACCAGCAATAGTGAAGATAACTTGTGTCCATTCCTACCTGGGACATATGTGTCAGAGACGAAAGGCACCGGTCTTGTGCATTGTGCTCCCTGTCACGGAAAGGAGGACTTCCTTCTTGGCCAGTCATTCCATCTCCCTATGGTTAGTAGCTCCGTTTGCGGTCTGTCGTGCGTGACGCTAATAAGTTCGACTACCAAGGAGTTAGTCATTATATATAATGAATTTTCTGACCTCTTCCTCGTAAAAGGTCGCTCTTATGTGCAATTACTTTACCGTACTCTGGTATACCGCAACTTTCGCTAGCTTTCACCTATCACAAATGAACGTTTTCGCGTTACATATGCCAGTGCTTTTGCTATCGACTGTTTTCTGCACTTGGAACAATCTATTCGGTTCTCTGGTTGTGAGCTCTATCCTGTTGCAAATCACCGCTGATTTCTGGCCTGTTATTAAAATCCAATAAAATGTCCATGCTGAATCACATACAAACGGAAACCGATCAACTCGATCAAGTGAAGCTGATATGCCCTAAAGGGTCGTACCAGTATTTAAGCCCACGGTGAACAACCATTACCAACTGTTGGCCTCACGATACCTGGCTCTGACATATTGCTTCGAAAACTTTGCTGTTTTCGTTTCCACCTAGGGTTGGAAGATTTGGGTCTAGTACTGGCGAATCGGTAACGAATTACATTAGAAATGGGTAAAACACCTTGTTTAGGGAAACCATTGTGTTCTTAACCTGGTGAGAATTTATCGAGTGCTGTTATCAAGGATGCACGGGATCGTTGGTGAAAAATGGCCTCATACTTCGCAGAAGGTATCAATCAAACAACAATAAGAGCGAAATGAGTGCAGTTGTGCCACCCTCTTAGTGAAAGAATACTCATTATTGTCACAAGCCATGCCAATTGGAACTGAGTCCTTTTGTCAGTTCTTTGCCTTGCAAAATAGTCGGAGCGACCTAGTGTCCGGAGGCCAACCGTCCCTAATAACCGAACATCAGATCATTTGGACAGATATGTCACTTGCGGGCTACGGACCAAACGAAGGCATGCCCTTGTTTGGTCAGAAGGCCAGCAATCTGGATCGAGCCTCTTTAGCTCGACGCTTCTGGCCCCCTCACGGAGATTCTAGCACGACCTTGTGGAACATTCTGTGATTACCCTATAAATGCAGTTGTAATAATCTTCCTTCGTTTCCATAAAGGGCTGTCTGAAGCCACCGCGCCTTTTGATATACCATAGTGGGCGGAGCAGGAAGCTAAGGACCGATACAGAGTTGCACGACCGTTCAGCAAGTCACAACACCTAGTCACGACGAAAATCGGCCGTTGATTATCTTCTCGGACGTGTGTGCTTATTTCTTATGTGGTCTGTTTCTCCGCTGCTCAACATTATCCGTGACATCGGTTGTTTGGACACGTCGCTTGTTCTTGGATTTTCGGTATTACGGTATTGTCGTTTTCCATTGTTTTCAATTCGCTGTTCCGCCGGACCACCTACTCGTTATCCTTAAATAATCTAATTCATAGTGAGTCTGTGTCTTCTGGTTGACTGGTTTCACTTCGAGTTATTTTCCTAATGCATTCGATTGTTTGACGATCAGGTTTACCTCAATTAGTTGAGTGGTATCTAAATTGACTGATTAACGGGGAGGATGTTGGTCGTCATGTATCATGAATGCTGTCGCCTATGCATTTCATCATGTAGAGTTTCCTTTTTCAGAACCAGCTCGTGGACGACGAGGGCTATTTCCTGCCCGAAGCTGGATCTGAGCTTGCTGGTCTTCGTTTGGATGACGAAGGGACGGCGAAAAGTGAGTCGATGTCGTAATTTATAGGAGGACTCGTCCGTGTCCGCTACAACTTACATGACATATATACTTGGGCTTTGAAAGTGTAATTGGTCATGTGGATTATAGTTGTCACTTCTTCGTGGATGATGGGCGTAAATTTAATCAACCAATTAGTTTATTAAAATTTCCGACTAATCACCAGAAGCCAGATGATTAGCTGAACTAGCCAACAGATTGTTAGACCAAAAACTTTACCTAGAACGCCTTTAAACTCTTAAACGAAATTTCATACCTGAAGTTAAATCCAACAGCTGCACAAACTGCTCGGCGGACACGTGGTCTGGAGGTAACAGCCTGAAACTGTTAGTCGAAGGGTTATGTTTCCGGTCCCATTACGCCCATCTGACTAGTCCCAATGAAGATGGAAGCGTTCACGCTGCTGATCTTTTTGCGATATGGCCATACATTTACCCTAGATTGCCTTCCTTCTGACTTGGAAAAACCCAATCGTATACTTGTGTTTTTGCAAACACATGAAGGCAAGTGGAGACTCAGCGAAATGATTCGAAATGTGTTTTCTCGTGGTTGTGTTCCGCATTGAAGAACAGTGATCGGACTCACTCACTCACAGATATTTGACTTCCTAACTTCATCGGGGCCCTTCGGAACAGGTTTAATTGAGTGAATGACAAGTAAGGTCCATTTTTAGGACCTCGGGCCCGAAGCACCACTTCATGGACACGGTTTCTTTTTTCCCTTTCTTATAAAACAGTTCTGGAGCTACTGCGTCCAATGTTGGTGCACCAAGGCACTATCAAACACACCTATCCCTATGACTGGCGTACTAAAACACCAGTGATCACTCGACTTTCTGAGCAATGGTTTTTGGATACGTCCGCGTTATCGACTGCAGCCATTGTGAGTTATTATCGTTGTGTTTTTGCCATTGAGCTGCCGTATCACTGTGCTGCTGGTAACACTGCGTAAGCTCGCCGCTGTGTTGTTTCCCTCCTAATCAGGGGCTCATAATTATTCACGATTTCTATTCACGATTTCAAAGGCTTCTCAGATTCATTCTAGAGCTGGACTGAGCTTCCCAAAACTTATTGATGTCCATAGCTTTAGAAATCAAACCCTCAAGATAGGCATTTAGGACAGGGTCCTTCAAGTCGACCCGAGCAAAGGTGTAAACCACGGCGGACTAGTGGAAGTTATCGTTGCTTACACCACCCCCGAGTGACAAATTCCATCCCCCAAATCTGACCTCCTGTGTAGAAAAAAGGTGGCTTGTCCCCAAAATGCTTAGATATAAGAAATCTTCCTTTCCTACTTGGACCCACTAGCTGAGTGTAGAGAAATCGGACTTGATTCTTTGGTAAGTAGCTCCAAACTGTAGCCGAACAATCATCTCTTTTCAATTATCACATCCTGCGACAGAATAAGGTGCCATGGTACTCACCAGTAATCAGGTTGTCTGAACATGACAACAGTCGATCAGACTAAGATCCATCCCTAATCCCCTGTTCTGCCTTACACCGACACTAAACCCAGTCGCCCGGTCGGCCGTATATGCGTCATCACTAAGACTAGACATCTTGATACTCATGACATATTTAACCGTGTTCACTCATTTTGTGGTGCGGAAGTGAATAACAGAGCAGTTTGGCCAGTCGTTGCTGTATCTTCCGTGCTTTTAATCTTGTGCACTTTTTTTCGCCCCAGGAGGCATACAACTCTGTGGACGTCATACCCCCGAGACACAAGCCCTCAATGCTTCCGTTTATCTCATCTCGTCCGAGGTGGTGCATATCGCGACAACGTTCGTGGGGAGTCCCTATTCCCGTGTTACTACGGGAAGAGGACGGAAAACCGATCGTTGATCAGTACGTAGCCTACGTTTTGTTGCTCTGATTTCTCCGGCTGTCTTGAATGCACACCATAATTAGTCTCCGGTATGTGCCTCGTCGCTTTCGACCTTTTGGTGACATGTCTGAGACTTTGCATCTACCTCGTCCGACATCGTAACCAATGACGTCAATGACCCTTGCGAAAAAATCATTCAGCTGTAGCTTTCGGGGCTTGGCCGCCATTCCACCCGAAGGAAGCATGCGATTGCCCGAGCCTAGGCAGGAGCAGTCGAGTTGCCCAGGTTGGATTCGAACAGCAGGTATTCCGGTCAGTAAATTCACACCTCAATCACTGAGCTATCTCGAACAAGCTGCCAGCTCGAAATCGACTGGAGCAATGACCGTGCGTGAGTCGTATGATGTTAACACGTTCCTGCGATGGATTCTTTTGCTTCCGTATGACACGCTATACTCTCTCTGGTAGTTGAATACGGCCAACTTCCGCAGAGTTTCGAGCCTTCGAAATCCGAGAACCCTTATGAATTGGTAATTGGAGCCCTGGAAACGGCGCAAACACTGCAGAGAACTGGACTGGCGAATTCGAGAATGATAGATGCAAGAGAAAAAACACGGCAGATACCACCTACTGAAAATCCTATGCAGGTTGGAAATATTCACGTTTCCAACTGTGAATTCGTCTACTTCAGCTGGAAACTTTTTGGAATACTTTTCCGAGCTGTTGCCGTCTTGTCTTCTGTTGCAAAGAAAGCAATGTAAATTCGCAAGAAATGTTTTGTCTAGGACGGATAATGCCTATTACGCAGGTTAGCCAATTCTCAGACAATAAGTATTGGATTGACATATCCAGATTACTACACTGCAGATGAATCCATTTCAGATAGAACAAACAGGAGGGAATGCACTGCATCAGATACCAGTCAACCCCTGTTTTCTCTGTCGTTTGTGATTCTGACCATTCTGCTCCTGATGACGGTAACCTTAGTAATAAAAAACTCTCCACCTGGCGTTGTGTTTTCCCGAAGTTTCATGGACCTATCTGAAAGTGAAGGCGTGGTCATGGCTTCACCCTCCCCCCCCCCCGCCAGCTTGATTTCGACAAGTTTGTTCCTCCCGGTAATCGACCAAACCATCGAATTAATGCTAGAGAGTACCTTGAATGCCACGGATACCAGGCTGATATCACAGTAGTTTTCGCATGACTTTATCGCACTCTTTGTGTAAGATGGAATCACGATTAAAACGCTCCGTCACACTTATATTCTATTTTAGTTCCAACTCTTCCGCACCAGGGTCATCAGACCACTCACCATGGCTTCACCATCTTTGAAAAGTGCATGGTGAAAACCATTTTGGCCGGGTCCCAAGTTTCGTTGGAGTAATGGTATCGCGTTGGATTTCTGTCGTTGATAGCGGGCGGGTGCGGGGGTTCCATTTAAGCTCGTTGGATTGAGGTAGGGCAGTTGAATTGTTCTTTAGATTGTTCAGCCCGTCGTTCAAGACGACGACCGTTCAATCTGTTCCGCAACTCATTTCGCTGATCCCTGGCGTCTTCTGGCCAGTTGATTGAATCACTTGATATAGGACGTGCTGTTGCAGCGAAACCCTTTTCCATCTTATCGGCTTCCGCAGTTCATCAGCATTCTCATTATTGAGGCTGTTGATTATCGGATGTTTGTGAGGTCCGCTTACGCCACTGTAGTTGCTAGTTATCTGTATGACTTTTTCGGCAGTAATAAGATCTGCTGGCCTCGACAAAATCATTCAGTTCATGTGTCCATTTCATCGAGTCGGCTGGCTGGGATAAATAGTCCTAAAAACTGAGAACGTTACTTCTTCCACCGTCTTCCACTCGTCTTCCTGCCAATCTTCGACATCACGTGGTTGTGGGTTTCCGGTAGCTTCTTAGCTAGATCAACTCGACATTCTTGAGCTACTGAAACCCGTTGAAGTTGGACAGACTTGCTATGTTTCAGTATGCGCAATCCCGAGGGGTACGCGAAGTGATAACCGAGCCCGCTCAATCACATGATCGTAGTCAAATTACGTACCCCAGAAGGAATGCACCCCTTAGTTGAGGCTCTCCATTGGCAATTGACGGCCACGTGACCCATCATCATCATCAGGACAGCAACATCAGTGTTGACACTGATGCTTCACTGCCGTACAACCATAAGGTTCGTCTAATTATATTTAAAGCCTTAGAGTGAAAAGAAGAGAAAAGAGCGAGTGAGGGAGGGAACCTAGTGCTGGCCTATGTCAAGCATTCTGAGGTGCCCACACCTCCAAGCGCTCAATCAGACAACCTGGGAAGAAACTGACAACACGAACGCCACTGACATCGATTAGCCGCCATTTCTTGCAGTGCTTCCAGCCAAGCACAGGCGGGGTCACGGGGACCCCATCCTGGAAGGCGTACCGCACCAACAATACCCAAACTCTTCGTGATCTCTTTCAGGCCCTTCTGCCAAGTCATGCGTTGTCCACCTCACGGTTTGCGCCATTCTGAAGGAGGCACGGTAAACAACACTCGTCTCGGTAGACGGTGTTTCGGCATGCGTAGCACATGACCGAGCCATCGTAGTCGGTGGTACTGGATGTTTTCCCCGATCGAAGTACCTGCCGCACAACCAAATACCCGTTTTCTAATCACCTCGTTACTAACACGCTGACGCCATCCAAAA
>SJOL01006484.1:728076-750022 GCA_004794785.1 Opisthorchis felineus
CGCGGTTTGCGCCATCCTGAAGGAGGCACGGAGAACAACACTCGTCTCGGTAGACGGTGTTTCGGCATGCGTAGCACATGACCGAGCCATCGTAGTCGGTGGTGCTGGATGTTTTCCCCGATTGAAGTACCTGCAGCACAACCAAATACCCGTTTTCTAATCACCTCGTTACTAACACGCTGACGCCATCCAAAACCAGCCACGCTTCTGAGGCATCGGTGGTCGAAAACCTGAAGACGCCTCACATCATCTGTCCGCAGAGGCCATGTCTCGCACCCATACAACAATACAGCCCTTACTGTAGCCTGGTACACACGACCCTTAAGATCTAGTGAGATGCCCTTTTGACGCCACAAGTGGCGCAAATTATCAAACGTGATTCGAGCCTTTGAGATTCTTGCACTGACTTCATCAGACACATTTCCGTCAGAGCTAATACAACTACCGAGGTATGTAAAATTCTCCACAACCTCCAGTGATTCTCCTTGAATTGTAAGGGGTTTGTTCAGAGACTGTACATTCTGAAGGCCAATGACAGAGGATGCTGAACACACAAGTGAAGAGGTTGTCCCTCCTCATTGTTTGTACGGTGAGCATTGACTCCTGATCTAGACACTACTTTACTTCTTCCAAATAGAAACGTTCTTGTCGTCCGCCAAAATTACGGTATCCATCTTTTTTGCTGACCGAAGCAGTCACGACAGAGTTCAATGCAATCCATCTTTCCCAGCTTCTCAGTCTGTCGGGGCATACGCTGACACGACAGGTAGACACCTGGACCTGCGTTGATCTTAAATGATCCAGACAGCCGTGCGGCACACGGACGACTTTACTGAGATTCGGTTCAGTAAGGCGTTTTCAAACCCAGGACTAAGTGCATCGCCCACATTGATAGATAGATACCAAGAGCCGTTGCACCAGGATCGCCAGATATCCGAAGTGTAAAACGTGAAAAACATGAACTCGTCCTGGGTTGTGTGAAGTGCATGACGAAAGTAGGGTCCTCACAACTAATGGGGTCATGGTTGTCCCCATCCTTTTTTGTTTAATTTTGTCATCGACGTTACCAGGAAGTTTGTTTTCCAAGGGACCGTTAATCTGATTGTCTGGATGGAGATTGATGGACTTGGATTATGTGAGCAGCGTTGTGTTGTTTGGCTATCATTTATCTGCACGAATTACTCCAAACAGGACATTGGAGGTAGTCCAACGTCTCAGTATCCGTTTCGAACCTTCAAAGCGCAAAGTTTCACTTCAGGATTTCCAATCGTCTTGTACCTCTGAAACTTCATAATGAAGTAATTGAGTTTGTCGATCGCTTCACATGTCTTGACAGCTTCATAAACCGAGATTGTACTATAATAGATGAATTTGATGCGCGGATAATCAAGGCTGGGGGCAGCGTTTGCTAACTTGAGTCACTTATGGCGTCAAAAACTAATTCCACTGAAGCTAAAGGGTAGTGTATACAAAACAACTATCTTTGTGGTTGCGAAACATGGCCACTCTGATCCGAGGACCTTAGGCTTCTTCGGACTTTTTACCACCGGTGTCTCCGTGGCAAAGCAAAAGTTAGCTGGCTGCAACTGCATAACGAAGTTGTGCGTAAGCGGGTACTTGATAGCGAATCAGAATCGTTAGAGCAGCCGATTAAACTTATCAGGTTGAGGTGGTGGTCGACCACCGTTTTCTGTTCCAACCCATTGTCGGCGAAAGTTTCACGGATGTCAACGTGAGATGAAAGCCGCTACAGTTAAATTGAGTACTGTTGGATCTCGCACCATCTTTGCCGGAGCCAAATTGATCCTTGCATGTGGCTGGAAACCCCGCAGGAAATGATATGCAACCAATCCCAATGGCGTCCGCGCCATTGTTTCCTAAGCGGACCAACTAGCTAAAGTTCACCTGGCCTTGCGCGCTGGACTTATATCGGGTAAGGTTCGCAAAGAATGCTGAGTCAGTCCCGCTGATGGTGCCTTACTTCGACATGCCACCCATGTATGTTCATTTTGTTACTGCCCCAATGCATCCGTATCTTGTTCCTGATCGTTTTCTCTAGGGACAAAGGACTTCTCACTAAATCCCCATAATTCTCTTTTCTCAGGACTTATTTTCACTTTTGGTGATTGTATTGCAGTTAACTGCCGATATATATATATATATATATATATATATATATATATATATATATATATATATATATATATANTATATATATATATATATATATATATTACTAGTGTATTTTTGTCAACGTTGATGATGACTATGGTGGCCGGTACTGCACAGGTCGGTTACAAATGAAATTGGTATAGGGACTTCCGGTTTCACAACACCCCGATATTTCACAGGCTTGCTGCCTCGTACTTTATTTTACCAGGAAAAGTTCAAAATAAATATATGAACCAAGCCCTCTCCCTCCACACAAAAAAGGAGTGGCGCAGGAAAACAAAATATGAGGCTAGAAGGGAACTGAGCAGTGCCCGTGGAAGAAGCATGCGTGACAGTAGTCAGGAGGTGACTCCTAAGGATCCATTCGTTCACTCAAAGTTTATTCGGAAGACAGTGTTTCCGTGTTCCTGGTGATATCAGATGAAAAGTAGCATTGTGTCATTGTTCGACAGAACTATTTACGGGTAAGTAAATCCGTGTAAATATAACCGGAACCCACTTGTGGTCATGGAATGCACTATTTTTGAACAAAATTGGAAATGCAGAACGTTTTGTATGATTGAACACCACGACGTTCTGCTGGCTCGTCTCACGTGGATTTTTGTGAACACCAAAACAGTACCAATGAGACAGCGAAAGCCACTCCCATTTGTTCTCCTCGATCATTGATGGATAGTTCTGTACACATTCGTTTCAGCGAGTTCATCCAGTGCATTTCGGAGCGCGTCGCTCATTGTGGTACAGATTTTTGGTTTGATGAATCTCTGGAGACTCTGGTACCCGAACGATTCTGGAAAAAGGTGAGTTTGATTTCAGGGCACTTCCTCTTCTTACTCTCCGAGTATGTCCATTGTTTAACCTTTGTTTATGGCTAGTCTACGTGATTTTGGCTTTCAGTGGAACGTCAGTCCCAGCAGCGTCAGAAAGAGCACCGATGTATTCGACGTTTGGTTTGACAGTGGCCTGTCCTGGCTCGGCGTCCTTTGCAAAGGTAAGTGTCTTTCGATTTAGAGATTGCACTATACCTTGAAGCTATCCGCTTATCTCATTTCTGGTGACACGCGGCAAGTTCGGACTCGTTTCGTTTCGTTTCATTACCATTGCCAGTTTACTTACATTTCTACATCGAAAGTAGAACAGTCTTGTTAACGATGTTGGGACTCCTATGTCAGTCTTTGGCTTCTTGCTCTGCCCACTATGAAATAGCTAAAGGTATGGTAGCTTGAGCAGTCTTTCGTGGAAACAAAAGAGATTTACTGCAACATTATCTTGGTTTATCATGGAATTTTCCACAAGGTCACGCTAGAATTTTCGTGAGTGAGTGACTGTTCTTTGCTGAATGAAACTCAGTGCGATCTCTGGTCAGTCGAACGATATTTCTGGCGATTTTGAGTGATGCAAACACTTGATTACCAGCCATGCTTACAATTTTCGACCCGTCGTCCTCTCTCGTGGAGTATTCTTTCTAAAGGGTGATCAGTGTCAAAAACAGGAGTGGGGAAAACCATTCTCTTGTAAAACGAAGTTCTCTCCAAAGATCAATCGCTCTGCCTCTTGCCCCATGTTCTTTATACAAATACCTCAGATGGCTCAGCTCAGTGTAAAAACGAATCATGCATGTCAAAAATGGTTGGGATGTTGAAATGGCAAAAATGTAGGCGGGAAAAATGGATGGCCGCATCACTACTCTGCATGCCAACGTTTTCCGGTTATTCGTGGTGCGGTCGAACATTGTTTTTATGCCGTAAGCTTTTGCTAATTCACTTTGCCAACTGACTTCTTTGCAGAAGAGTAACATCTGCTGACATACACACTACTCATAGGGTTGCTGAAAGCTCTTCGACAGTCCACTACCAGTGTCGCCTTTCTTGTAGCTCATCAGATAGGCGTATTTCCCGAGTTTCCATCATCCTTATGTTCTACTTGAACCCCGAATTGTGTGCAATTAGCAAATGACACTGGTGGTAACGAGGGACTCAAAGGAATCTCTTGTTTATTTTATTCTCCAACTGGTTGTTTTGCACAGAGGTCACCTCATGTTTCAGCTGGTAGCAAAGTGTATTTTCTTGGCATAATGAGCGTATTCCGCCACTTGCATACACTCCGGTGTTCGGCTAGAACATAAGTTTAGTAGAAACTTGGGACTACACCTACCTGATGAGCCCCAAGATGGGCAAATGAGATTGTGCGCTGTCGAAGAGCTTTTAGAAAATTTATGAGTTGTATGTTCCGTCTAGACAAGGTGCTGCGACACCTCGAATATCACTCCAACCAAAACATCAAGCGGTCTTTGTTAAAAACTGTCTAAGGGGGTTCGAAGTTCTAATCGAGATTTCACCCTGCAAGTGTAGTAATAAATCTAGGCCGAAAAGCACTGCCTAATTGTTTCATCTCTGTTGCCAATCATCAGCACTGAACACCTAAGCCTCTAGGTAAGATTTGAATCCGTTGCCTTCCGACTAGTAGCTGGGTGTTGTACCATTCGGCAGTGTGACTAACTTGTACCTGGACAGGATCTGGCACCACAGATAGGTATATTTCACTTGTGCTTAGCTAATCACGAGTACGGCAATGCACTTCATAGTGAGTGTTCATCCCACCCTCGGCGTCCATGCTGTTTCATAAATCGGGCTTCATCTGAGCTTATGCATAATTGGTCGATTATTGGTGCTATTACTCGACCTAATGCCATCTGCTTTTCACCACTGTTTGTGGACGAAATTCAAATTAAACTAAATTTGTGGGTCTTTGATACCACTACCCCTAATAGCGTAGTCACTGGTGCGGCTTACTGGTCTGCATCATTGTTTCCCTCTGGTAAGGGATTTCTTATCCATCGTTCCGTCTCATGTTTGCTTTGCTCATTTGTATCGGGCCTCCAGTTGGAACGCTAACTTTTGGTGTCCTTTCATTCAAACGATTCAGGTGGGTCTCATTCATTGAACGGTAAAACAAAAACTGTCGCTGACCTATATCTCGAGGGACAGGATCAGTTTCGCGGATGGTTTTCGTCCTCGCTACTGCTGAGTGTCGCCCTACAGAATTGTGCACCATACAAGTAAGCAACATCTCACCCAAGAAGTAAACATTTAAATACGAATGTGACATCCTTATGATGCTTTCCATAGAGGGACTGTCGCCTACAGCGGCCAATCCATGAGAAAATTCATCAGCAGATTCAAGGTAAATAGAAATAATGAAAATAATCGTTCAGCTGTAAAACCCTTTCGGTGCCTAGCTGCCATGCCACCGGAAGGAAGCCCGAGGGCTGAGATACTGTCAGGCTGCCCAAGCCTAGATAGGAGCAGCTGAGATGTTGAGGTCGGGTTCGAACCACGCACCTTCCGGTCAGTAAATTCGCGCTTTGACCACTGAGTCCTCTCGAGCTCAAGCTAACTCATTTATCCTTAAAAGCCGACTTCGCTAATCATTGTGATGACTATTTTCTCCAGTGTATAAGCGTCACCGGTGACATCCTCGCTTGGTTCTGCTACTTTTTTTCCAGCTAGTCTCAATTTTCAGTTGATTTCAGGACACTGTGGGGAGACTTGAAATTTATGCACTCCGAAAGCGTGTGGAAAGGTCAGAAAACCGCGTGTCAATTCTCGTTTGGCCTTCATCTCGTCATACCTATTCTCTTGACAGCCGTTGCCCGCTTACCTAGTAGTTGGTAACAACGCCTCAAAACCAATTAGGGCTTGGCTGTCTGTTTTCTTTAAGTCACTTCAGGTTAGACCAACAAAATCTTCAAACACACAAATGAGTGGAAGCGAAAGAAAAGCGAGTCGTGCCGCGCCCTAGCAGTTTTTAGGCGCCACGCCCTTTTACAGGTTAACCGCTTTCAAAGCAGTTCAACGTCCAAGTTGATGAAGTTTCATCAGTTTACATCAGGGCTAAATTTGACGTCCAACTTCTTTCCTGTTAGCTACACTGGTGTCCCGTTTTTCCCCATAAGAAAGAACGGATCGCGTTTTACTGCATTCTCATCAAACATTTTCCACTCACTATGCTGTTCCGATTAATCTCGTGGTCTACGCACTTTCTAATGCATTGGGTAGATTTTATGAAGAATGTTTCGGCCGACGTTCGTCACCCGATATCAGGGCTCTAAATCCAAGCTGTCGCGAAACAGTACATAAGTTCACTGAGACAGACAGTACTGCGCCTTATTCTGCTTGCTTGTGTAGGTGACCCTGGTTTTGTCATGATGCTTATTTTACACTGCATTTGCTTCAACCGATTATTTTTTACCTGAAGTTATCGTACTGCATTGTCGAAAACTCAGCCTCTAATGTATACAGGTTCCCTTGGCCTTACCTTTTTATGAGTGCTGCTAATTGGTGTCCCACATTACCGTGCTCAACCTGCAGGACACTTATGGTTCATGGAATGACCGCGGATTCAGAAGGGCGCAAAATGTCAAAGTCTTTGGGGAATGTGGTATCTCCAGAAGACCTACTGAATAAGAATAAAGGTTGTGTCGATATTCTCCGCCGTTGGGCGGCTTGCTCCGCTTTGGATTCTGTCAGCACGGTGGGCAATAAAGAAATGAACCGGCACAGTGCATCTTACAGAGCGGTAAGTCGCATTTTAGTTGGATTGGGTGCCTTGTATGAAGCTCACGTGGCTTGCAACTTCAGTCCGTTACAAACTTTTGGGTGAATTTCGGCGCTAGTTGTATGTATAACAAACTTAGTTATGCTCACTCGCCCACACGGCAGAGTCGCAAACATGGACATGTTGGTTTCCTCATGTCCGCATTTCACATGCACTTAGATAGGAAATGGTTTGAGGGGTTCTGGGACAATTGCTCGTGGATTGTTCCCTGCTGCGAACTTTTTTGGTTATCCGTTTAGAAGATAGTTTCGTAAGCCACTGTCAGTCTGGGTTGAATGCCCAAACGTTTCATTAGGGCCACAACCGGCTTACCTGGTATGGAAATAATAACGAGCAACATTTTGTCATGTCAGGAGGCAGTTATGCTCACATATAAGGTACGCTGCTGTATCTAAATCGCTGGCGCAATGCCTTGTAGTGGTTCTAGGTCTGTGGTTGCTGAACGAACCATTGATTTGAATATCCAGTTTTCAGTATGCGAAACATCAAGCATGGCGCGCCTAAATCGTGCATCCCGTACGTTTGTGGTATCTACACTAACCAGCTCTGTCCACCCCCTACACGTGATCGCCTATGTGTTTCTGCTTGTCGTTTAATCAGTTCCTGATCCATGCCCTCAGTGCACCATTAGGGACCAGGTGCCTGTTTCACTCAGGTGGTCTTTTCCCCCAACCTCACACCTGCGTATTACCAGCGAAGGTCTAGAGGAACTAATGACATGCCGTAGTGGACGTTCTCGAACCTCTCTGAGTTCCAAACCATTCAACCGAGGTGGACGATGTTCTGTGCTTGGCAATCCAATCAGTAGAGCTCATTATTACCAAGTTCCTTTGATCACATGTGGAAACAGGTGGAGAATAGTGTGAAAGTTGAAGCATGAAAACGGATCGACCGGTGAATACTCTCTGTTTACACACGGCTGCAAGCTCCATAGGACCCTGAAAAACATCTGCCCCGCTGCCAAATGTCCTCACCTTACCTCTAAGCCCTTATCCAGACAACGTCCACAACGCACCAGATCGTAAGTCAGTATAATTTGCTTTTTACTTGAGAGTTACACTATCATATTAACCCTTCATGGCCTAGTTGATCGTCTAGTCAAGTGGCAGGTGAATCGTCTGATGTCTGACCAAATCCTGTTGATGACCTCAAAACTTCGGGAAACGCTGTCATTTTGAAATGGCCTCGCATAGATTTCACGTCTGACTTCTGTTTTTCAGTTTCATTGTCGGTCTCACCCTTTCTGTTGACCTGTTTTCTCATTTCTCTCAGCTACGCAATAGCCTGCGTTTCATGTTGGGCAACCTCGTGGACTTTTCACCAATAAGGCAGCTGGCATACCTCCGTGATTCCCAGGCCGTGAAATGTACAAATGTAAACCAGCTCATTTTCGACATCATTGAGGCAACTTCTCCAAGCTCCCAGTGCCAAAAACCGGGTGCCCTAAACTGCACAGTCCTCTATTGGCTTGGATGCCTTGTAAAATTGGCCCGATCCGAATATTACCCCAACTACCGGTTAAACGCTCTCCTCTCTGAAATAGATCAGTTGCTCTCTCGCCTATCTTCTATGTATATAACGGCAGTTAAAGATATGTGAGTGCTTTTCCCGTTGATTTAACACTTGGATTCCTAAAGTTTTTTATTCAAGCCTTCACGCCAAACACGCTTTTTTTCACTTGCTGGTGTTCATAGCCCGCAGCTCGTGCCCCATTTCTCTCCGCAGGTCATGCCAACCTGGTTCTAAGTCAGACCAATGACCTAGGTATCTGCGTCTGTTCATAAAGTCCGCTGATGATGCCATCTTCATCTATGTGAATCAACATTCCCTCATAACCAACTTGGAGATGGCACATCATATATGCACAGTAATGTGGATGCATATAGCTCATTGCATCAGGTTTGGACTTCAGTTAGTGTAACAAGCAAAACTGGTTGTGAGTGAGCTTGGTGCTCAGCTAACCTGAAAATCACGCACATCCACTAAGAACAGTTGCTCAGTGGGAAGTGTCCCAACAAACTGACGTAACATCTGTTAGTTGTATGACACGCGATTCTAAATAGGACGTTCTTGTTCCAGTGCGCCTGTCTTCCAACATGTGTCGGGTGATCGCTTTGATTTGTGGTAAAAGGACTTTCAAGATCACTGGAGTTTTTGCGCTCTCTTGTCAAAGTTGCCTTTCCATCCTCGCCATGTAGCTGACGAATTCCACACGAGATATCGTCAATTACATGGTACTTGTTAGACGCAGGTAGAAGCTTCCTGACTTAAAGATTTCGGGTCCAGTTGCAACTACAAAGACCAACTAGTCCCGCAAACGTCTTGTATTGAAGGATAGATTATGCTCCGTCAGATTACTCGATCATGTGAACATGTGAGATCAAATCAGTCTACCGGTCACCAAGTCGGTTTCCATCCGAACAACCACAGCCATCCTGTTATGTCGCCTGACCAGATATGGCATTCTAGCTTAATACATCCAATAGACATTACGGGGGTGAGGTGGCTCAGTGGTTAGAGTGCGGATTTACTGACCGGAAGGTCCGTGGTTTGAACCCGACCTCTGCATCTCGACTTCCCCTATCTAGGCTTGGGCAACCTGTATCCCAGCCCTCGTGCTTCCTTCGGGTGGCATGGCAGCTAGGCACCGAAAGGGTGCTACAGCCGAACGATATACGAATATACATTACATTTGACTCAGTTTGCACCATAAACCTGTGATCGGGTGTTTTGAGATTGAACTCACTCTAACACTGCGTTCATTCTCTTCCCATACAGCCTGTACTGTGATCCTGTCGACAGCTTCGATCGGCGAATGGTGCAGACCGTGTTCTTACTGGCAACCGAGAGCCTGAAAATGCTACTATCTCCAATTATGCCTTACCTGATGGAGGAATGTGAGGAAGCCATACAACTGTATTGGAAGTCAGATACTCTGATGCCTTCCACTTCTCATACTTGCTCTCTGCTTGAACGCTATTCTTTGAACACACTGTATAGTGGTTTGTCATCAAACATGGCCACTTCTGATTGGTCAACATGTCTCTCAGCCGTCGAGCGCTATGCTGACTATGCAACTTTGGCTCATGCATGCGAAACCGTCCACGCCTTTTATCTATCAATTATCAATCAGATGTCCGCTGATTTGGACTTAAACAGCGCTCCGGTCAATCCACTGGTCGATAAACATGTTCGGCTGTATCTGGATCCATGTTCAGAAGCCGCACCTCTCGTCGAATCGCTGCAGGTATGTCAACTCTTTGATTGCATTCAAGGACAGCAGTATCGCGAACGAAGTGGCTTGTATGTGCCCAAACTCTGACCATAAGTTTCCTTTCGATGCAGTTGAACCACTTTAGGAACGCTTGAGCCTTGTTCCACTCTTTTCACTACCCTTTTATGTCAGCATTGGCGATAGAATGTCTACGAAGAGCGCAGGTTTGATTGATGAAATCCATTTATACAACATGCGTTTGTAAACTTATGGGCCAAATGCACCACCACATGAGAGACGCTGGAGTTTCGGTTTTAGACAGTCTGCTTTGTTCCATTTCAGATGCTTCACCCAATGGGAACATGGGACAATTCTAATTCAGAGTTGTGTCGACTGTTTCGCGCCGGTTCTGTCAGTTGGTCCTTGGGTGATGATGCACCTACAACCAAAGAGCATGAACAGGACTCGCATATCCATATACTCTCAGTCCCATATCAAGGGTCGGTGGTCCGCGTACGACTCTCTGCCGCTTCTCCAAACACCCGATGTCCTAGGTGCATGCGGTTTACCCTCACTCCACCGGCTGCGCTGTGCATTCGTTGTGAATCGGCTCTGATGCCACAGGCCTGTAAAACATTTCTACAGAGTGCGCCATAATTGGTAGACATATTTCAACAGAAATTTTGAAGAAACAATAGTTTCTGAGAAACTTTGAATTTTTACGACTGCCGTTAAAATATTTACGGTTTTCTCAAACGTTAAATTCGAGGAGGTTTGAAAAGCTTAAAAAGACGTGTTCGTTGCGGGTGGATCGCTAGTCGCAAACAACAGACAATAATCGTTCACATCAGGGGAAAGGACATTTGAGTCATGAAACTGTTCATCCACTCTTTCGTTCACTTGTATTTGGCAAAAGCAAAGTCTTTTCCAAAGAGCGATTTATCCTGTTGTATCCTGAAAATTCTAACACGAATCTCTCGTATGGTGAGTTGTTGATTAGGTACAGTCACGCGGCAAGGTTGCTCAGAATGCAAGTTTAACTATTGCAGCGTATGACGGCCTAGTCTATTTGATGAAGTTGAAAGCAGAGAGACAATCTGCCAGGGAAGTTGAACAGGTTTGATAGCACCCATCGCCAAGTACTGAATTCGAAACGCAAACCCATTTGATCCATACAGTGCTTTTCTAAAACAAACAGTTGCGCGGCTCACTGAAAAATTTCATTTCAGTGGTGCTACTTATTGAAAGGTTTGCATAAAAAATTCCATAGAACAAGCCAGGTTCACTTGTGTTTCGCTGGCACAATGGCCCTTCAAGGTTTTTCATCCACGTCTCTGTCGCTTACCAGTTCCAGTGTAATTGTCTTATTTAGTTCACACAAAGGAAAGAAGCACTGGACTCGGGGTCCGCTTTGTCGAGCCCATCAGTAGTGCCGTACCGGGATTCCAGCTCCAAACTTCTATAATACGAACTGAACGAACCTGGATTATCACCTTTGAACAAACACATGTTCACACTTTGAGAGAGGACACGTTTGACGGACGCTTAGAACAATTACGCAGTTATCCATAACTTGGATGGGATGTCTGAGAAGACTCTCTTTAGTATGCTTAGCTGAATAGACCGATGGCTGTTTAATTGCCAGCTGCATTAGGTTGGAGAAAAGAACGGTCCTCTTTGAATAAGATGAAAACATGCGCTGTACACGCTTTTTACCTTAAGGTCCTTCGATATGACGGTAAATCGTTCCAGGACCATTTGTAAGACGTCCATGTATTGCCTTTAGAGCATACGGAAGTTCGTCTTAAAGTGTCCCACAGCTCCACCAACCTCAATGTGGGATTAAGTTGTTCTGTGGGATTAGAGTCTCTCGCGTGAGCGCAGAACCGTACTCCATTTCCTGAAATTAGAGCCGCCCACTCAGTTGACGGCAAACCAACTAATGCATTGCAGGGCTATAGACGTGCAATTACGATTCATCCACTTTTTAAAATGTGAATGGCTCCACTCGTCACTTTCTAGTTGTCTGATGCGTGTAGGTGTGCATGCGCTTCAGGTTTGCGAAAGCAATAGCTGAATCACTGGATGTGGTCAGACCCAGGTACAACCAGAGTGGTTGTCCGGGAAGCAAGTGAGGCTTGACTTCTCAGTGAAGTGGGCAGATTCAAGAAGTCGTGTAATCCGAGTGCGTGAGTCAAGTGAATCGACACGAAAAAGTCGGTGTGTCAGTGACCGGCCAGTACTGGCAAAACCAGAGCTGTTCGACTTGAACAAGAGCAGACGACTCCTACTCGAATTGCCTTAGTTGAATTATGCCGTCCCTGGCCGATCGTTTTGTTGAGGGGTTTAATTTACGAAGCAATCTATTCCTCTAGGAATTTTCAGGCTCCTGTACCGAAATTTTGCACATCGAACAGAGTAGGCAGTCTATTGCACACAGCTTCATGCAGAAGCCAGTAACTGGCTAACGGGGACCGGGTGCATCAAAATGAACAACATCGCCAATAGTTTTACTTGCCACAACTGCGCAAGTCAAACTAAACCAGTAAAACCTAAGCCTTTCCAACGCGAGACTCAAGTGGAGAGTAAAATACACTGTGAATTTCAAAGCATCATGTCATCTTCAAAGCGAGTGCATTAAGTCTATTCAGAACAAATGGTACTATACTACCAAGCGCGTCTTGAATAGACAGCATTGTGTGCCTCGCAATGAAATAGTCATGGAGACCCTTTAGGCTTGGAGCCTTGCATTAAACGGGGTCCTCACCAATTGCTCCCGTGACAGGATGACTTTTCACTACGCTGCAGGACGACTGTTGTTTACGACCAGGTCAAAGGATGAACACACCGCACCAAGTCCCATAAAGCCAAGCTTCCTCAAATCAAATGCACATCAGGAGCCATCAAGGAAATGAATGTCGAGCCAACACTGACCTCCTGAACCTCATAGAACACAGTAATACAGAAAAAGCGAGGATGGGTGTAACTTGCCGACGAACAGATATGGAATGGGTGTTGACTGCGGTAAATAAAAGGTGGAACGACCGTAAAAATTTCCATGTCCCCTTGGAATGAAGACCATCCTAAGGGAAATGTTTAACTGACCTTAGTTAGGGGAAAACAGGCCAACCTTAGAGGAAGACAGTTATGCAATTACCTAAAAGTTTGAAAGTTTAGCGATGATATGCCAGAGCTAGTCGCCGGCATGATAGGAAACAGTGAACAACAGCCGGTTAAACCCGTGGTGTGGTGGTGACAGCTTACCCGTTGTCTGCTACTTGACTATGTCCATGTGATTCTCGTATTATCACCTCAAGTAATATAAACATATCCGAAGTGTAGTCAAGCCATAAATTAGCAAGGTGGGATGCCCTTGTAAAGACTTTCCCGTACCTGTTTTACATCGGCAATTTCATTGAGCGGCAACCCCGAATCCTGCTAGCCTCGGGTAGATTTCTTACATGTATCATGTCATTAGAAGGCGCCTGAAATTCCGAATCTTTATTCCACAAGTGATAGTGGTTGTAATTAGCATCACCTAGTAGAAATGCGTCATTACTATGTACATACTAATTATTGGTCTTTATATTTCTCGGACAACTGGTATCAACCAAGGCGTGTGATATCGGAACAAACTGATGAATTCTCATGAGGCTAGTCTCAGTCCGTATACTGAAACGTGTCTTTCGTGGACTCAGATTGTATATATTTTAGGAAAGCGGACTTTAAGGTGCATCTATTAACATGAAGGATTTTTCTAACGATCGTGATCCTGTTGTTCATGTACGTTTGGTGAGGGTGGTGGTGCGCTGTGTGATGAAAATTTTGAGATTAGTTGGGCTGCATAAAAGTCCAGGGATTTCCCTGTGAATCGAAATCATGCTCTTTTGTCTTGCTTATCTCCGAATTTAGCTGCTTTCTACTGTTGGGTTTGTGAGCTTTCTGGTCTGTACACTATCGAGCTCCACGTCTCGGTAGACTGCCAAAATGGACCCCGGTTTATCCATGTAATCGTGAGTGACAGAGAATGTTACTATGGCCCCGTCACGGCGGTAACCTCCCTCTGGTTGGTCTATTTCTGAAGGGATACGTTAGTGTTTTATGTTTGTGTGGCTGAAATTCATGTTTGTACAACTCAGCTACGTTAGGAACAAACTTGGGTTATGTGGTCAGCCATTTGGCTGTTTGTTCCTTCAGCGTAGGGCAACAATAGGCACTAACCTTGCATCCTAGGTTGTCGTGGACACCTAGAGTAGTCCGTGTAGGGAGCTGACAGACGACTTCTCAAAAATTATCGACTTCAAGCTAAACCTCACATAGCCAGATGGAAGTTGTCTTATTTAGGGTGAACCTTTCTCGAGAGTGCTCATCGAAATGGACCATTGTGTTAACCGCAGCATTAAATATCAGTTACCAACTTATTTAGTCTTCTGAAAATAAGACAGTGCCGTCTGTATGCCTTTGTGTTCCGATTACTTGTGCTGTTTTGTTTGCACTGACCTTTTCTAAACCGCGCGTACGCAAACTATCAACGTTGGCGTGATCCGTGACTTGCCCAGCGTGGTCTAACTGGTCCCGATTGTCTGTCCGCATAATATATGTAAGAGTACTTGTGTTCCCTCCACTCGAATTATTTCTGTACCCGGGTTCCTCGTCGCTCTATAAATCGGCAAGTAACCGATCATTAGCATATCACGCGCATAGCTGAAAATATGACTGCGCGAATGGGAAGTTCCATGGCCTGTTTTCGCAACTAAAATGTCCTCAGAAAGCTGCTCACCACGAGCTTCGGCGATCTCCTGATGCACGCTGCTTATTTGAATGAAACGACTTTGAAGGTGCTCGCCTCACACTCTCTTCAAGGTTATTATTTATCAGCAAATTTTTAATGAAACGCATTTTAAAGACAATCCCACAGTCCAATGAAACGAAATATCCAAGCAATCGCCACACAGGCTTACTAGCAGAAGTTCACCGATGAAGTCAGTTGTCCTTTTGCTCGGCTTGATCGTTGTAAGCTTGAACTCGCTGGTGTTGAAGTGTGGTGTTGCTGCTTCGAGACACTCTTGTCAGTATGCAGCGACCACCATATCACATACCCAGGAAAAACCTTTTCATCTTGCGCTACTTCTCAGAGAACGGAAATCGATCATTTTCGCAGGCGAAAATCCAGATTCGAAAGTGATCACAAGTGAAAAGGGAGAGACGGTAATACCCTTGTTGGAAGCACATCAAATCAGAAACTAACAACTAAGCAATGATTTAGCAATCATGCGACTGACACGAACGAGAACAACTGGGCGTAAGGCATACCGGGCCATACATTTACGAGTACTGGCGCAGACCACGAAACAGGCGACGACGCCAACTTATCACATAGGAAGTGGTGCGTAGGCATGATGCCAGTAAGAGATCTGGAACATCACCATACCTGGTGCGCCCGCATCCAGATCACTAAAAGCCGAGACCTCCTAAGCGGGTGAATTCCATCGGCGTCCTGCAGACTACTCACTAGTTGAAAGAGATAGCGAACCTGGGACAGATGCTTGGGGTTTTATTGTACTTCAGTGGAATCGTTCCAAAGACAAGAATGACAAAGTCGGGAGTGAGAAGAATCGTGATGAGGTTACAGACGATCCCACAGCAGTTCGTTAGCCATTTAGAACCACTCGCCGAAAACCGTGACCGATGAATGTGTTCAACTCATCAGCCACGCCCAAACCTCTACTTTCCGGAGACAAATACCGCACTGATTAGGCGCGGCATAGTTCTAGCAGCAGCCAGTAGGTGATGAATGCTCTCTCATGAGCTTTGGCCGTCGCTTTAGGTTCGATTGATTTTGGTGCTATGGCTACGACTCCCCGGGAGGAACCAGGTTTTACGCTGTTTGTTGACCTGGGACCGTCAATGTGCCAAAAGTCAATGCCGAGACCATTATCCTGGCTTCTAACAAAAATTAGGTCTATGCTCACGGCTACTTGTTGGCTCTTACCACCGCTAGAATCCCTAGTTCGAGAGCACCCAATTCATAGAGACCTGTAATACGTTGGGCAACCGTGGCATCCGAATTAAAGCCCATCTCCCCAGGCAAACGCCACGGTTGAGGTCTCACCGCCAACTTCAAGCAGCGACTAGTACCGCTGACGCTACCCAATGAACTGATAAAACCCCCTTCATTTGACCAAAATTAATTCCATCAAAACTATGGGTTGCGAGTTTAACGGGGAGTTAGTCTGATAGGTTTGCACTTTTCGGCGATGTTCCTTATAGCACTTTGTTTAAGTGATCCAACTTTCGAGATAACCGACCGCCGCCGATTCGCATGCGATTACCAGTTCACGACATAGAGCGCGAAACCGAATCGTAGCATATTTCAACGTTCCGTGGTGTTCTTTAAATTGGTGATACCATCTACAGAATATCCAATGCAAACACCACCCAGGTAAATAGTCCCGTTTCATCAATCCCCCTAAGCGGTCGATGGACCCTGACTACCTATAATCCATCCTGTTAATGGATTTCGCCTGTCCACCCACATTTGTTCTACCTGATCGGCCTTTTCGGTCGCTACCCAACACTAACATCCAACAACTCTTTTCGTACCATGTTCGCCCCTTCCGCATCTCCTGTCACCATCGATGAGAACGACTGCATGTTTAACAGCTCCCACTTAGACTGCATGCCCTCCTCCCAAAGACTATCCCTACCGCGTGCTTTATGTTCCACCTTCTGTAGTAGAGAAAACAGAAGAATAAAAAGAAAGCAGCTTTCGTCAAACGCTGCTGCTGTCTTGAGCTTGCTTTGTCTGTAGCATAAGGTAATAATAAAGACAACCGTTCAGCTGCACTGTCCTCTTTGTGCATAGCAGATTAAAAATGCTGTCCCATGTGTAAATTCACATAACCTTACAACAAGCAGGTGGTCTTGCGTCTCTGGGGCAATTCGTTTTGCGAAGCCTCTAGGCTTTTCCTTAGGCTGCGTTGCGCCACGCTGAGGTCACCTCGTCTTCCAAAGATGCGATACGCTATGAATCTCATTCTTTTCTCCGACCTCTCGTCGCTGCATTCTTTGAAATGCCAATTCGTCTAAATTAACCCAACTTTCAGAATTAGTTAGCACCTCTTTCCGCACGGCAGATAATATCAGAAAGCCATTCATAACCCCAGTCGATATGCTACTGTTCACTGTAGCCTCGAACAGGTAACATGTTTTCCCCTGCAACGCCCTCGCTCACCTCCAGAATGAGTGTTACTGAACCGTCCCAATAACTGTCCGTGATGACATTTCAACCCACTTTTTCGTCCCCAACACATAAGTATCCTACTTCCCCAAATGATTACCAGCCAACCACCACTTTCCACGAGCTAACTACGAAGTCATATATGCTTCAACCACAGTTTTGCGAGCCGTCCACTCACACTTCCGCACATCCTGCCCAGCTTCATAAACAACTACTCAACTATCTGTGACTTTGGTGATGCACCATCGTCATCATCATCATCGAGAACAAGACATGAGCGTTCAACACTATGCTTCGCTGCCGTACAACCATAATTTATTTGAAAGCCTTTTTGTGACGAAAAGAACAAAGGTGGATTAGGAACGGACCCGCTGCTGGATTACTACCACCATTCCGGGGTGCTACACTTCGAGGCACTTATTCAGGCAACCTGGATAGAAACTGATTATAAGAACACCATTTACATCGAGTGGCAGCCATATCTTGAAGTCTCCTACCAGCGCAATGTGGATCACGCGGTTTCCATCCCGTGAAGCGAGTAGCAACGCAGCACCATAACGTTTTTTAATCTCTCTCATACCCGTCTGCCATGTCAGGGGTCGGTCAACTCTTTGGCTTTGCCATTCTTAATTGCGTGCGGAAAGCCGTACTTAGCACCACTCAGCTAATGAACATCCCTCATATTTACATACGGCTACACCTTTCGACCGCAAACCATTCCCCACTATCTCAACCTGAATATCCAAAATCATTTTTGGAATCGGGCAGCATCACTTCAATATACTAGTCTCAAATTTTTAACAATCTTCATTGCCTGTTATTTTGGGTCGCGGTTTAACTTGCACCGTAATGTTCACTAGCAGAACTTTTTGGTACTATTTCCCATTTTGAGTCTCCCCTCAAGATAAGGCTGTCTTGTTACCCCGTCCGAACTGCAGCAGCAAACTAAACTGTGCCCTAGGTGGACCCAAGAATATCCTCCACTCATGATGCCATTCATTTGTTACTATTCCTTGGCCGATGTGAAACAGCCTGACAACCCCAACTAACGCAACCAAAATGTTCAGGTACTGGGCTGTCCACGAATCCAAGTATGACTTCGCGATGAAGGTACCGCGACCGCCATACCCGTTCTGATGGTTTTTCAGTAGTTCACCTGGTCTCTACTATTTCCCGCCCCAGCGTGTTACAAGCGCGGAAAGACCGTCTCATTCCGCTGAATTTGGGCTAGAACCCCAAAGTTTTGGCACTGTCTTTTTGTCTTGCCCACAAACCCACTGGTTTTTCAAACTTGAACCTTTTCTTCTATTCTCATTGTGTGCAGCGTGATTCACCATTTGTATTGTTCTGGTTTTGCGCCTATACCAATTGCTTGTTTTTGACTTGGACGAAAATCGCTCTTTTACCTTGCCATCGCACACGTCGTATAAATCAAAACGTGAGTTTCGCTTTCTTGTGTCCACCTTGCTTCTAGTCACGGTGGACTTTAGGATCCCGTTAGGAATTAGCAGCTCCTAAACTGGTCTGTAGAAGCCGGCGTAATCCCACGATTTGAGATTTGTGCTGTTTTATTAGCTTACTGTTGTATTCGTGGCTACGCATTTGTTGAACGATTTGGCTTTTGGGGTTTTGCGCGTAACTCAACGTGACACAACTAATTGCCGGAACCAGTCCATACTATTCAAATCTTTAGCGCCCTGTGGATCTTGAGCGTTTACCCGGATTGGAATTTTGGAACCAATATGACCAGAACACGAATTGGCGAGTTACTTTATTGTTTGTCGTACCCTAAGCTTAGTAACTTAGTGAACAGCACTTCTGATATCTTTGTTGATCGCAACATTCCCGTTCTTTAGCCTTTTTTGTTATCTCGACACACTCCCCCTAGGCCAAGTATGGCTGGTGATATAAGTGTGTCGTTTAATACTTTGACATTTGAAATTCCCCACGTTTCTTCTGTCCCCATTTTTAACCCCCGCTCCACTTTTGTGTTTAGCGCGTGTGTGTGAACTGGCGTATGTTTGTCCCTACCACTTCACTCGTTTGACCCTGAGGTCATCCAGCCATTTGTGACCGACATTATACACGTGTGACTGTCCCATGTGGGAGACTGTTGCCCGTTTGGTTCGTACTTTTATAGTCCAAGTGGACCATCTGTTATGGACGAGAGTCTGCTGCACAGGTTTGTATATTTTGTGCATTGATATCTTACGTTAATAATACCGTACAGAAACCCAGCTCCGACTTTGTTTTGCATTCCCGGAAGTTCTGGTATAACGCGTCGCTCGAAGATACCTTTTGGCTGTTGCAGTAAGGTCCAGTAGGTATTCGGGTGGAGACCATGTCAAAATTAGGTCAGCAAACGAGGTACTGGAGGAGGAGATCGCGATATAGATGGATTTAGCGATTAGAAAACGAAAGTTAGCGTCTCGAAAGATGCTGTTGGATTATGAGCCCTCTGCCGACAAAAATTCGGTTGCATGTGACTGTGAACACGGGTTCTCATCCAGCCGAACGAATATCCAGAAGTTTATTGCAAAAGTCAATAGGGAAGAAGCGCAACGCCCACGACCATCTAAAAGTCTGCACAGAAATGTCGAAGCCGGGATCCGAACCGCGGAGCATGGAACGGACGGCCCACATTTTGACAACCACACCAGTTTCCTAGCTACAAATCTTCCGAAAATAGAAATAGATGGGTTTGACTGAAATCCACTGGGATTTTGGAAGGGTTCCAACCGGGTATAGCTGATCAACTCCTTGACGATAACAGCAAGTTATATACCTCTTCCGGTATTGCCGTGTGGAAGCGAAAGAGGCTATCGAGCACCGCGTGTTCCTTTCTGGTAGGCTGTCAAAAGGCCACAGATATCCTCAGGATGCAGCCGGATAGGCCGCGCGACATAGTATAGCCGTTCACGAACGAACTACCGGCTGGTGGGTCCATTGGCCGTGGATGCGTCGATGCCTTACAAAGAATGTTCGGGAAAATGGTTAGCTGCGATCTGGCACTTAGACAAATGCATTATTCTGCAGGCTTGAATTGTTCAACGAATCTCAAACGCATAGCAGAACGTCAACCTTGGCACTTGCAAAAAAGTGGACCGAAGCGATGGAGACGACTTCCGCGTTTGGGTTCAGAGCCGGAATTTTAACATCTAGTATCCTTCCTTGATAAAAGTGTCTCCGTTTCTTTGAATCGCTAGGGAGTTACTACCAACCCTAGAAGATATGCTAATAAATTAGACTTCGAGCGCCCACTTTCTAGAAAGGCCCGCATCATTATCACCATGAAAACGAATATTGCCCGCCATCACTGTTCACAGTTTCATAGCCATTCAAACCGCGACGTGTCCGCTACCCTCCGTCAGGTCAAGAAACTGAATAGACTAAAAGGCCTCAAGTTATGCTTCAACTTCTTGAGGCCCAACCGTAGAGCTTTTGAGCTTCGCGTCCCTACACTTTGCGAAGTCTCAAACTGCAACCAACGGCATCACCGTCTGCCTCATGACAGCGGATAGTAAAGAAGGTTATGAATGGTGTCAACGACAACTCAAAGGTAGTTGGGGGTCCACAGAGCTACCATGGGCTCGTTGCAGTTAAGTTGGTTGTACCGAAGGGCGCTGTGCTAACTCATGCCCTGTTGAACAAAGGCTCTGATGCTAACTAATTAACGGCCGACGTAGCAAAGCAACTTGGAGCAGAAGCGGAAGCGCGTAGAAGTATCATCGGTAAATGGCCTCGATAGCAAGAAGACCATGACAGTCGGCTTTGCCATACAGTCTTTGCTTGACGAGTATGTTGGTAAGGTCGACTGTGACTACACTATCGGGTCACTTTCCACCACCATTGCTTTAATCCGGGACGATTTGCTGCTAATAAAATGGACACACTTTGCGGATGTTCATCGTGCACGAATTTCTGGGAGTGATGGCCCGATTTTGATAGGGACCAATGTTTCAGAAGCCCACTGGGTTATGGAGCAACTTCTGGGTTCCCCAAAATATCCCTATGCATAGCTGACGGACTTGGGATGGATAATTTTTGGACCGGCTACTCCCGCAGGACCAAACCCAATATCAATGAACTGCCTCAGTACGGAACTCAGTGTTAATGATCAAATAATGAGAAAGTTTGAATCGGAGTTCAATGAAATCCAAAGTGTTTCCTTTAATGGTTGCTTATTTTCTGGGCCTGACCTTACTGATGACGTCACTGGCGTTCGTTCTGACTCCATGACGTTGCTTCGTATGCAGATATAAAGGAGATGTTCTTACGAGTACGCTTACCACCGGAGGATAAGGCAGCATTCAGTGATACAATAGTGGTTATCTGAACAAACGCCCAGACGTCTATCGTCCTAACGTGTACCCGCTTGGAGCCACTTCTCCCGCTCTTTGCACTGCGTTTGCTTCATGTAGGGTTGCTGGGGACAACAGAACTGTTTTCGACGAAAGAACATTTTCTGCAGTAAAGGAAAAGTTTTACCTAGATGGCTGTCTTGTATCGGCGGAATCTGTCGATCTAGCCAAAAAACTAGTTTGTTGACCCAGTTCGATGTTGAACCTTGGCGGATTTCGTTTGCATAAGTGGCTGAGAAACAGTCTGAAAATCTTGAATATCATCCCCACCAGCGGGAGAGAATCGGAGCTAGTTGATAATAAAATTTCAGATTTGAGTTTGCAAAAGATACTGGGTCTGTG
>SJOL01006484.1:755415-785682 GCA_004794785.1 Opisthorchis felineus
AAAAAGAGTTGGGGCGTTGGAAATACCTCGATGCGTCCTACCTATTGAGTTTGGTGTGTGTCACACTGAACTGCATAACTTCTCTCTGATTCCTCAGAGGTTGGCTACGGATTCGCTGTTCAAATGCTTTGTATAGGCAGTTCCGGGATACTACGCTGCAAGTTTCTAAATGTCAAGTCCCGTATTTCCCCTATAAAGCCTGTTACTATACTGCGACTGAAATTGTAAGCTGCTGTATTATCGGCAGGGTTAAAGCGTTACGTGCTGATGGAACTAAATCTGAAAGTAGTTCGTACTCAGTTGTGGACCGATTCTACTATCGTGCTTCATTATACCTAAAACGGAAAGTCTAAATATATTATTTTCGCCGCTAATAGGCTAGTTTAAGTTCTCGGGAATGCCGAAATATCTCAGTAGAACTATTTGCCAGCGCAACAAATTCCAGCAGCTCACGCATCGAAAGGAGTCGCTGGTAGTCGCGTGGGCGTTCTAGACGTTTGGTTTGATGGCCCAAAATTTCTACAAACCCCAGAGCGCATGTGGCCAAAATTTAATGTTAAATGCCTTGCCGACGATATACCGGGCCTCAAAGTCAAGGAGTTAAGGGTTCTGAACACTTATGTCTTGAAAGAACTAGGATTTGACAAGCTTCCCTTACTGCTCTTCATGGACTGGACTGAAACGGGCCACACCATAGATGGCGCGATTTAAATTGATTGTCCGCGTAAATTTCAACAAAAAGAAAAGTTTGTGCTCTCACTTAGCGCTCCGAGGTTTGGTGAACTGAAAGCAGTAGAATATCCAATATTGCAATACGTACAACGGCACGCCTTTCAGCATTTACATAATTCTCTCCACAAGGAATCACGTCCAGATGAGACCCAGAATTTGAAATTGGCTAACCCGTTACGTGAATTTCCTCCTTGTATTTCCTGGAGGGCTAATACATGTCGAAGGAAGGCTGCAAAATAGTGGTTAGTCCCAACCTCGCAGGCATCCCATTATACTCCCCAGCTGACATTCAGTGACACACTGCTTGACTAGACACCACCATGAGGTGGGGGGACATATGAGCGCGTCGCATGCCCTAGCTTTTATGCTTCGAATATTTTGGGTCGTCAAGGGAGCAACCGTGGCTGAGAGGCCTGTGCGTAGATGTGTGTAGTTTGAGGCAAGTTTGGTAAGACCAGTGGAACAATTGATGGCATCCATATCAGCCTGCAGAGTTCAACCGAATTACACTTTTGCTGCCATGGGCGTGGATTATTTCGGTCCATTTTGTACATGGCGGAAGACAGTCGAGGAATCAACACGGACCTAGCCTCCCCTGTTGAAAGACTCGTGAAATTCACACCGAGGCAGCTCATCCCTTATCGACTGATTCCGTTTTTGTGGCACTTTCCTGTTTTGGGAACGGCGCGGTTCACCGAAGAAAGTGTACAGCGACCAAGGAAGTAACTTCATTGGAGCCAAACTAAAACTTCGGCAATTGCTGTAATTGCTTAATCGTGATTCTATTAATAAGAGGATGTTAGCCCACTGGATCGAGTAGCACTTTAACCCACCCTGTAGCAGTCACCGCGGAAGAGTATGGGAGCGTCAGATACGATCTACATGATCTATTTGATCTATACGATCTATACGATCCACATGACCTATACGATCTGTCCACCGAGTGCTGAGTGAGGTCTCCTGCAAGCAAGTGTTGACTGACGAATCTTTGCCTACATTCTTCCCTGACGCTGAGCGTATTTTAGATGACCGTCCACTTGCACCTGTCTAGGATGATGCGTACTTATTTGACGTGCTGACCTCAAGTCACTTGATGTTATCGCAGGAACAGCTTGATTTTTTTGGGTGATGTGACCAAGATACGCGACAGATATGCCCGGTGTTGTAGACGGGGCAAGTGCTGGTCAATACCTTTTGGCGTCAATGGTTTAAGGAGTACATTCCGCTTTTACACAAGTGGATGCGAAAACCGTCTTAATTGTCAATTTGAAGATTTTGTATTATTCAGTGCCGAAAATCCAAGTCGCGGGCATGGGAAAAGGATATCACAGTAGAAGCCAAGCCCGGAATTGATGGCCATATTCAGAAAGTTCCAGCAAAGCCTCTCTCGGCAAGGTTAGGCTCAATATACGTCGCATCTGCCTGCCAGAAGTAGAAGATTACCGGTTGCCCACCCATCCTAGGCGCACGCTCCGGATTGAGGGAGGAGTTTGTGGCTAGAGCACTTGTACCATTCCCGTTTATGTCATCCTTGCATGTGGTGGAGTAAGTTGGTAGATCAGGGAAAGTCATGCTGGCTTTGGGGGCGGTGTCGACTCTTCTGCTCTATTCTCGTCGTGCACAACGCGATTCCCCGTTTTTGTTGTTTCAGTTTGCGCCTGCACCACCTTTCTTGTTTCTGGCCTGAACAGACGAGTCCGGTTTTGACTGTAATACACCGAATACACCATCATTTGATAGTTTATTTGCTAAAAGCTGCAACTGAACCCTTGGAGAAACCAGCAACACTGTAACTTATTCCCGATAAGCACATTTCTACCCCCGGCTTGTTCAATAACGGTGAGTGGATACCTCCTCAGTGAATAAGAAGTATGTGAATAATTACGGTTGGGTGAACTGGAAACCATCTTCGCCGAGCAAAGATTTATCCTCTCAGGAACATTTGGCCAGTAAATCCCCTCACCATTTATTATACGGCAGAAGCAGCTTTTCAGATGAAATCTCACTGTAATATACCGCGTAGGACCTCGCACCGAGCTGACATGGAACCTTTGGTCCAGTGAGTTAATTCTTCTTTGTTGTATGCCAACAGACTTTTGCAGTTGGGTCTGTTTAAGATCTGTGTGCGCTGTGGATGTAACCGATACCAACAAACGTGTCGCCGTACAGAATGTCAGAAATAATAGGATTGATTTTCATCTGATAAGCATGGCGCATAGGCGATGGCCAGATAAATCCATTCGACTGCGGCAGGTAACAGCACAACTGGGAGAAAGCAAAGCGGTTGAAATATGCATGCTAGGGCACAGGATGTACCAAGTTTTAAGCCAAACTTATGAATAGCGCCCAGGGATTAAGATGAGCCCCCGAAGTAAGCGATAGTGCACTCCGTTACGATGTCAAAGGGCCATTGCTGGCTTTATTTTCCGGCAATTTTGCTGTCTTTTCTGATAAAAACGAGCTTACTGATGTTATGCTTCCTACTGGGAAAGATCTCCCATCAAGTTGGTCGCAATCTCAAGCAACTTTCTGGAGAATGCTTCACTAGCTTCCGACTAGCTGCGCATACCTGATGGTAATATTTGGTCACAGAGACCCATAATGTTTCCAACATTGCCCAATGCATCAAGTTATGCTAAGGCGATATGCTCAACGCAAAGCAAACATCAAAAGCAGCTGTGTCGTACAAAACTTTGCCTCAGACGATTTGAACGGATCCAAACCTCAATGAAGTGCCCTCCTGGATACAGCAAGAGTTATACACCATTTAAATGTTGGCTCCGATTTTAATAACACCACGGACCGTAAAACTTTGCAACATTTTGAATTTTTGCATTATTGTTACACCGGTGAGCACAAACAAATTGGCTTTTTGGCGACCCTGGAATACTGAGCACTTTAACAAGCAGCCATGGGCAACATAGCGCTGAAACACGCAGTCGAACTGGATTAAGTCCCTGTAAAATTCACCACCATGAATCCCCCTTATTTTCCGCGAAATATATTTTGGTTCGCTTCTAGTAATCAACATGGTCAATACTAAATGGTATCCCATGGCCAAAAATGGTCTATTGGACGCTATCATGATTTCGGGCCGAGCGCTTCATAGGCATAGATTAATGCGCTTATTGGGTTCTTCTGTGTCGTCTCGGTGTAAGTGATTTCTTTCTAATGGGGCGATTCTTCAAAGTCAACATATACCTCAAATGAGGAAGCCAGTTACTAAACTATAACATCTCAAATTTCCGATCAGTGTGACTCCCTTTAAACAGAAAGATGTTGCGGGTAGTTATGCAGCTATACCAATCTATGTAAGTTGCTATGCCCTACAGTGCACGCGTAAAGCAAGTTATGCAGGACGATTATTCTTGTATTTCAACGTGCGTTCTGTCTGGATACACGGATGTGGAAGCCCGTGACTTCGTCGATTATTAAAAGATTTGTACACAGACGTTCTTGCTACCTAAAAAGGTACAGCCCCTGGATGCAGAAAATAAGTTCGTACAGGGGGGCTACATACGTAGAGATACGTGCATTTTCGTGCACAGACGTTGAAGTTCTCGTAGCCCGTGGGGCATTGCACTACAGACTATGTCGTTTATCCCACCTTGTTACTTCTAAAGTGATGATTTTGCCGTCTCTAAGGGTGTCGCCCCAGTTGCCACAAAACGTAGGAAGATGCATATGGAGTCATTCGACACACTATGTTTAGAATATATGCACGCTCTGCAGAATTTGCCTCCGGGCATCATGATACGATGTACGCATTCCTTTTTCAAGCGTGAGCCACCCAGCGTTCCGAACACCTGTATGGAATGCTCGAGGCCGTCGAAAGGACACATCAGCTTTTTCAAGCGCCAACCGACGCTTCCCAGAAGGTTGCTGATCACACTGCCAGAGTGAACCATACCGGTTTGTGTATCGGCCGCCCACTTGCGGGTAATACACAGTCAGTTAGCCGTAAGAAAACAGACAAACACTGCCCCCTGCGGTGCAATAAATGCAAGTGGGGGCAGAATCTGTGCTATAGTAAGGTGAAAAAAGGAAACCTTCTGTGCGGCATTGTCCAAACAGGCCGTACAATGGAATAAGTTTTGGCTGTTGGTGGAGTGTCTATAGCCAAAACACGCGGACGTCATATGTTGCGCACATGCTTTTTGATAGCTTCACAAATACGAAGAGTGCACAAGACGCCAAAGCCTGGAAAAACTTGCCGGTAGCATTTGTTCTACCAGTTTGTTCAGTACGAACGTCTGCGTCCATTATCTCCCTGAACAAGGTAAGCAGTTTACATATATGAACGAGCCTCTCGCTTTCCACGGACACAGACATGGCCGGCAGTCAGGCACCAATGCCATCCGTTGGCAGAAGTGTGTAGAACTTGTATCTACATGCCACAGACAACTCGCTTACAAAAGGACCCACACAACCAAGTCAGCTGGTTATGTTCCGTGAGAATTGCGAAGCCTAACGAGCGTCGGAACAACGCAGTCTCCTGTTCCTGGGAAGCGCATGTGGCTCTAGTGCGCCTCCATTGCACTGGCACCAATCCGGACTTCAGGAGCCTGACCAAGATTGAAGGCATATCAGGTGCCATAATAGGTACAAGCTGCCGGCTACTTACCAAACGGAGCACGTCAACACTTCCGGTGGCAGATGCAGGGGCCCTGCATGGTAAGGACACCTCCGAAGAACCCCTCCGCTACAAGCTACCACACTCCAGACGACGGCTTTCCTTTCAGGCTCGGCGAGCACAACACGCGCCAGACTGTCCTTCGCTCTACAAGCAGCCGATCGTGCAAAAACGTAGCCATATTATGACTGTGAACAAGACAGTAAGCGGTGACCAATGGATGAATCTTGCGCCTCCTTAGACAGAACCGAACCCCTTGATTCGCATAGTGTTTGCAATTGAGAAAGGAGCTCAAATTAACGACCCCTTTTGATTCCTCAAGTGTCGCTTGGTTTCACGGGTCTACTGTTGGATATGTGGTACGACCGCCCGTAACGCAAAAGAGCGTCTGTTCCTTTTTCGCCCGCTGCGCACACAATTGCAACATAGTCATACTTCGTTTGTTCGTTGAGCGCCTTCTAAAAGGTACTGAAGAACGAAAAACTTGCACCCACTAGGTTCTCAACAAACCTTGTCTCTGAATTAATGCCAACAGCCTGCTGAGTCATTCCGGTGCAACTTCAGAGTGAAAGCGCGATAAAAATTACGGGGAGAGGTTGGCTTAAAGGAATTACAACATGAGACCAAAGCAGATCGTATCAATTTCGGTTTGGGTACATATAATGAGAAATGCCATGTTTTAAGGCATAATTCGTCCCTCTACACGCAACGGTTCTGGAAAAAATTGAAGATACCAGCTAATAACCGGCGGAGTCAATGGTCGGTTTGCAGTTAGCCCCCTGATATCATTCATGTAAGTGTTATTTTAATTGCTGAAGCTCAGCATCAGTTTTCCAGGACAGAACGCAATCTCGATGCCACAACAACGAAAGCTCTATTTCACCACGGGAATCCTGGATTTATCGTGTCGTGGGTATGTGGGAAAAGCCTGCGCATAATAAAGCGATATTTCTGCAGCGATTTCCGGCGGGTACATGTTGTTTTGCATGATATTTTATGTCGTATGGCTGGTGGAACCGGTATAGTTTGCGACGCACGAACAAATGAATGTCTTCTCCTGTGTGCTGCTTGTTCCGAAATCGGCTAGACGGTGAGTCACTGAGAGCGTCTCAAATGCGCCAGATGAAACCGCTGGAACGAGAAATTCCCTTTTTTGAAGCGAGTTTCTGGAGATATTACACATGCTGAAATATGATATGGATTATTCAATAACTGAATACGACATTCTAGATAGAGGGTGAGTGAAGAAATCCAAAGGTATTTGTTGGCCGTAAAATTGGTTACCCTGTGTTTTCCATGTTTTCAGGTTCGCACCAGCAAGTTGCAATGCGCTAGGTTATTGTATTGGCGGGCTAACAAGTTGTTCACTAAACAGCAAACGCTTTCAGATCGTAATGTCCAGAAAGCGCGCCCTTTGTGAATGTCATCGGGGTGCGGAAATCGATGGATATATGTGCGGTATTTGGTATGTTCGTTGATTGTGCAAACCTGAAAATTGCCTCCAGCCTGTACATTGGCAGGCCGCTCTCTAGAAGCACACCCAAATTGTTTTCGGTGAAACTATGGGGTTTTCGAAGTTGTGACTTTAACGGGAAGTTGGTCTAACCCATGTGCTCCTTTCGGTGATATTTTGCTCATAGCATTTTTTTTAAGTGACCGAAATTTCAAGGTCACGGACCATCACCGATTCGCATATTGCTATCACTTTGCGGGAGATAAAACATGAAATCGTACTTTAGCATATTTTGGCGTTCTTCGGTGTTCACTAAGAACGAACTAACATCTTCAGAATATCCAATGCAAATTCCACCCAGGAAAATCGGTCAGTGACGTTTGTTTGCTTTATACGGCGAACTTTGTTACGACACATTTTCCTATGGAGCCCAACTTCCATTAAGTAGAACGCTGTTAGACATTTTCATGAATTGTGCATTGGCGATGAGCGGGACACCTCTGTGGATGATCCCCTCTCCCAGATATGCATAACTAGCCTGTGGACAATACAGCGTCACGAGATAGCTGCAGGTAAATTACCAACACGGTGATATCATTCCTATTAGGAATATAACACTCCATAGGTGAAATACTTCATAAAGCGCAAATATAGTGATGGCAACTTAGGACATCCATTGTCAGTCACCATGATAACGGTGACCCTTGCCACTCACTTCGGCTACTTTTGGTAACTGCTGGGGCCGTGTCTATGTGCCACGCTGGTTATGGGGCCTCACCTATTCACGGCAACCTAATACAATGGCCAACGACGGCCCTTCATACTCATAACTGTGTGCGCTGTCGCTTATGTCTGCTACCCAGTATCTATGCGGGCCAATAAAAATGAGGCCTCAACTATGCGTGATATCCCAATCTAACGACCAACGAAGGCCCGTCCTACTCATAACTGTAGTCGATATCGCCCACCTTGGCTACTTATCGTAATTACTAGGCCTGTGTCTATGTGCAACGCTGAGTACGAGGCCTCAGCTATGCCCAGTAGCCCGATCCAATGGCCAACGACGGTCCGTCATACTCATAACTGTACGCAATGACGCCTACTGTGGCTACTTATAGTAACTTCCGGGCCCATACACATGCTCGTGGCTGACTGTAACGCCCGAACTATATATAATAGACTAGTCCAACGACCAACGACGGTCCTTCATATCCATACATGTCGTCCGTCTGCCAACCTTGATGCCTAAAAAATACACAACCACCTTTGACAAATCATGTTTCTATTTATTGGTTGCATTGGTGCAAACGTTACGTGTGGTCAATCCAGTTCTCAGTTTCAGGAAGCCGCTTTTACTCGACAGGGTTTCTGAAAGGAAAAATGTATAATCAATTACGACTGGTACACATCTTCCGCGATATCATTTAAAAGACATAACTGAACAAAGTTGTAGCGGCTTACTCGCCAAGTGCTTAATAAATCCCTTTGTCCGCAATTCCCGATCGGTGTCCACGCTGAAGCTGGAGTCTTACTGTTATAAAGGTAAAGTCACTACTTGCTCAATTAGCCCCATTGGCGATAATGAGGGAGCCGTGTGTACATCGATGATTCGATAGCGGGATTCAACAACCATATGCATTATTGGGCGGAGCGAAGTTAAATCTAAAGAGGGATGTATACTTGTCAGTCGTAAGACCAAGTGGCATAGACTTGAGCTCTAGGATCCAAGGCCCACATGCGTCCTCAAAAGTGCACCCATGGATGCGGCCATACGGGAGCATTTAGAGAGCTCTGCATGTCTTTCTGTCCGCCTCTCTCGCACATGTCCACGACAATGCAAAAGCAGAGCAAAAAGTGCTAGGGGACTCACCCAATACACGTGGTATGACGCCCCAGGGGCAACTCGTTTTGCAAAGCGTCCACGCTTTTCTTTAGGCTCTAACAGCGCCATTCTGAGGTAACCCCATCGTACACACACGCAACCACACCAGATATCTCTGATCTCCTGTCTCTGCAAGCTCCGAGCCACCTTAGTTGCGCAGTCTAGCCAATGCACTTCCCTTATTATCACATATGCCTACACCCGTTCGCATCGACCGCATACCTATTATCTGTACCTGAATATCGATTATAGTCTTTGAAATCGGGCACTGTCACCTCAATGAAGTAGTTAGGAATTGTGACCACTTTTGGCTGCCCGTTATTTCGGGCCGTAGTCTAACCCACATCATAGTGCTTTCTAGCAGATCTATTTGACACTTTTTGCTATTTTGAGTCCTCAATGTAGACACGCCTGTCTTATTCCCTCGTTTGATTGGCAGCGATGACCCACCGTGTGCCCTCGATGGACACAAGAATATCCTTGCTTTGTCACGACTCCTTGGAAAGTCCTACTTACAATGACAACCCTAAACGGCTCACCCGAGATGTCCATGTACGGGGCTGTCCACGAACCCAGGTACGGCGTCGCGATGACGGTACCGCGACTATCATATCCAGTCTGATGGCCTGCCTGTAGTTCACAATATCCCCAATATTTTTTGGACGACCGTGCGACGTGCACCCACAAGACACTCTCAATTTGTTTAATTTGTGCCAGGACTTGAAACCACTGGTCACCATATTGTGCTGTCTGCTTGTTCTAACCAAAAACCCACTACTACATCGAACGGCGCTATTGGTGATTCAGTATACCGGTGAACATTAGACCTTGCGCCAGATATAGCGCGTGGTAACCATCATTAAAAAAAGACTTACTAGCTGTGACAAATTCTTTGGCTTAGACGGGACGCCTGCTGCAACGATAGAATACTTTTCCCTAAACGGGCCGCGAATGGCTCCTCCATTTTGAGCTTGCGCGAACACAGAGGGCGTAATTATTGTTTATTTCGTTTTGAGATTATTTTCAAATCCAATACAGAAAACACGTGAAGAAACCAGTCTTTCCACAGAATTTTCCACCGCTCTCACAGAGACCATACGCGAAGCCAAAAGCAGCCATTATAATACGAATTCCGCGTCCACAGTGGACCGAGTTTGTTTAACCAACTTCTAAAAAAACTGCGGCCGCATGTGGAGAGTTTAAGGGCCCAAATATATACCATCAAATACTAAAACGCAATGCTAACGATTTCTTCCTTCAAACTACGGTTTCCGAGAAATTTTGGGTGTGCGTCTAAGGCTGGGTCATTTGCAGACGAACAATAGTAGCTGCAAATTTTTTCCGTTGCATTCGGTATCGATAATGAACGCGATTTGCAACTTTGTCTTGGTATACTTATAAAATGTGTTTCACGCGCAAAGTGACCACAATGTAATTATATCAAAATATTCAGTTGGCTCAGTGACTTCCTCATACCGGCGCGTGCAGTGATCCGTATATGTCATCACGTAGCCGCCGGACAGCGCGAAAAAAGTGTTTCCCATAGATCCATCGAAATTAATTTTTCCAGTTAATCATTAAGCGAGAGGAAAGCGGACATGCTTCAGCGCCGTAAGCTTTACTCAGTGTGACCGAGTGAGTGCTTGTCAAGATCCCCCCAGGGAACTACAACAGGCATAAAATTGGTATGTATCCGTGGTCGAGCGTAAATTAAGTCACTGAGGAAGGTTCCACTATTATTAGTACGCTAAAAACGTGCTCATAGCCCGTGTGATTGATTGAACTAGAACCACATATGCAATTGTGTTATGTTAAGCCGCGTTTCCAATTGTTCACCTAACGGCTGACAATGGGCGGTAACCTGTTTGAAACTACTCTTCCGCATTTCTTTATTTTCGTCTACCGCATGCCGAAAGTTGGAGAGGCTGAGATCAACGAAATATCTTCCGTAGAAATTCTTCCCGTTAAACAAACTTCTGCCAACAACAAGCCTGTCGTATGCACAATCGGAAGAGATATAACGATTATAAATCTCCTGACATCCGAAACGCTATTCCTTCGGCGAAAACAATTTCGGATTAGCCCCGAAAGCATAAAGCATCAGTACCGCAAACTCCGGCCCTTATTCCCGAACGCAACCAAGGCGTAACTGGATGAAGTGTGGAGGACCAAGGAGCATGGTGCCTCACTGAGTGCCGTGCTATTTGGGAGCTCTCACCGACTTGTTTTACTATGTAGAAACGCAGGATCATTCATTTGATTTATTGAGCGCGCTGTCATGAAAAGCCCTGTGGTTTCGGCAACACCCATCTTCTGATTGGTTAATACTGAAACGTCCAGTCAGCGCGGTTGTTCAAAATTTCGCGAGAATGAAACGTTTTACCTGGTGTTTCTCATGGTTTTCTCTAAGCAGCATGTTAAGATTGTGCTCGAAGAGCACACTTACGACTGGTCGTGTGTTGCACGCCATCAGAATGAGCAACGGGAACTTTCTAATGTAGGACAGCAAAATTGTGCCCTAACCGTGTCCATTACGTTATTCAAAAGAAGGAAGTGATTTAGCTGCAAAATGAACAGTTTGCCCGCACTTATATATTCGTTTGTGTTTCAGCCGCATTAATGTGATGGTGAACAAGGCTTGTGCGAAGCCTCTGTCCTTTGGCATTTAATTAGTTTCCTGTCGTCTGTGTTGCCATGACCATTCTGAAGTTGGATGTTGGTGCTTTAGCTGAGACGCGCTTACATGCCTTCCTAGAATGTCATCCTATTTTCGGGCGCCGTGTCAGATGCGCCTTTAAGCCTGTTTTACTCTCGGGAGCTTCGACCAATGAGCGCTCAATTTTTACTTCATCGTGTTTATCTTTACCTCGGGCGGAGCGTTGGCTGAGCCTGATGGGTCTCGGCTCCTTTTGCGTCGATGCTCCTGCATTCTGGCAACAGTTGATGTTTGAATACAATCCCTTTGACCTTCCAGTTGTGTTTTTGATAAGATAAGCACAATGAAGACGAAGCGTAATGATCTGAGGTAGGTTGTTTAGTGCACTATAATTCTTAATTCCAGACTATCGCGTAAAGAAAACCCCAGGAAATCGATTTCCTCCGTAAATAAACCACAAAAGCGCCCCCACAATATCAGGTAATAAGGCCTTTATGTTTGTTTTACTCTGTGCTGAATAGACCTCTTGCTCGTGGTTCACGTCAGACCGGTCTTCGCGACCCGGGGTGAGTTTCGCTCGGGAAATTTACTCTTTGCTTCAGCTCCAGCATTCGCGCTAAACGAGCTCCAAAGTCTGTCGACTTAAAACGGGCCTTACGGTCAACACGTGACGCAGCACCGACTTCTCCGGTGGTCTCTGAGGGCTCTGGAGTTAACCCTGAAAACAGGCGAAGACGGATCAACACGTCCGAATATATTAAAAAACGTTTCTTGTACGACAGTGCGGATTCATCAAAAAAGACACGTGGTAAACGGCGTTCTGTCGTCCTTACACATTCTTGCGTGACAGAATCTCACTCGCCGACAGTGAAATTGCGTAAAGCACACAGAATTACAGACGGTACTGTTACTGGCCCACCTGTAGTTTCTCAAGGCAAACGTGGTCGACGGGAAAAGTTCAACCTAGCGCATGTTAATCTGACGGAGAGTGTTTCTAGCTTAACGTCAGCATCGTATGAGGGAGCTCCACTTCGTATACATAGGAGTAAATCTCGGAAGGACGGTCATTCCAGACAGAGATCTACGCTGTCTGACAACCGATCTACCTGGGAATTGCCAGACGTCCATGAAGTGGCTGAAAGCACAACGCCCGAGGACGACCGGTCTGGCCATCAAAGTCATTTCTGCCTTAGTAAGGTGAGCATTTAAGTCCCATATCTTGACAGTCTCCGTTGGTGTACGCCATTGTTTTCATTTGACGTGACTTTAGACGCTACAAGTTAATCGTCCGACGCGTCTGTGGAAGCCTTAGATTGAATTCCTGTTTTGTCTTCGGTAAACATGCATCGGCCTGTTTGTTCTGTTCTGTTCTGGTATATTTAGTCTCTTGTATGGTATTGTGTCCAGAGGCTGGCTTATGGTTGGGCTGTAGATACGCCGTTTCGGCGTTAGCACCGTCTTCTGTACTTTGAACTGCAGGACCAAAAATTTATTGCAATCGACCGCACACCCTTAGGTAATCTTATGGTGCATCAGCAGGACGAGTAAGCTCGAAATAGCCCAGTGGTTAGGGCGCAAACCTCTTGATTAGACCATCCGTGGTTCGAACTCTACCTCGGTATCTCAATCGCTCCTGTCTGGGCTTAGGCAACCTGAAAGTATCTCAGCCTTAGTGCTTCCTTCGGGTAGCACGGCAGCTAGGCACCGGAAGGTTGTTGCAGCTGAATGATTTTTTAGGGCATCTGAGCAAAACTGAGCAGCTGTGACGCTCCCTTTGTTTCTCTTCATACCCTACTTTAACGACGTTAGACTCTAAAATCTCAACTATAGGGTTGGCTGCTTTGTTCATCCAGGATAGCGCGTAGCCACTGCATCTACACTTCAGTCGCACGAACCGTCTCAACTTCATCAGAATCAACGTATGTGGGCATGTAGATCATATGACTGCCTTGAATATTCGTACTGCAAAGTTATCAAAGGGTCTGGCGTTTTACTTATGCTTGCCTCTATGAGCTTTCATATATGGTACGTACTTGTGTCAAACGATAATCCAGGACAAATATGGTCGGTGCTTCAGTATTGCTCCCTCCTCTGCTGGCCCGGTTCGTTTATCTCAAGTCATCGTTTGTAAGAATCCATACCTGGTTGACTGTTTTTGTTGGTCGAATGTCTGCAGCATTTTTCGCAGCATATCACGAACGGGACTTTGGCTTCATTTCTGCCTCCTTGACAAGCCGTTACTCCGATGAAGTCAGTCGAAAACCGTCACAAAGAGACTGGACCTTACCGTGGTTTGATGGTTTCTGTGCCTCCGTGACCCATTGGGCTGTACTGGGTGGTGTCCGTGCGACACCCGCAGAGCATCCCGTGCTAGGTTGGGAGTCAGAACATGTGTGGCGACTTGTTCTATAAAATTGTAATGCACTTGTATTTTCCGCCAAACGCCTCCGCCTTGCGGTCGGGCTCTTGAGCCAAAGGCTTTAGCCGGGGACCCTAATCGTTCTCCTGTCTAGGTCTGGGCGCCCTGGCAGTATCCCAGCCCACTTGCAATCATGAACTTACAAATAATCTCGTCACTGTGGCATCGAAGCATCATTGTTGAACACTGGTGTAATGCTGTCGATGTTTTGCGTTGGAGAGGGCGGTCTTGCTGCACTCCGTTAGTCGTAAGGAGACTTCTGGATAGTTCGATATAAACTTCTACACTGCCAGAAGTGTAAGAACAGATCACGAAGTACGTTCGCAACCCTGAGCGGCACTCACCCGTGGCGAAACATACCGAGCACTAACCTATCTACGCAGCAATAGGCTCACTTGAAGTCGAGGAAAACTGTGATTGTTTGCCGGCGGTATGTATGGCGCGTCTCAAGCATTCAAAGTAGCGTGAGGATGTGAGCAATGCACTCCCTACTCCGGTGAGACCTTGCTTGCTGCTCCCGGACTTGCGATTCACGTGCCTGGTTTGGATGTTGTGGTTGGTCAGCCGCGTTATGATAGACGTCAGGCTTATGCCTCTTTGGTTGGAACTGTATCCCCATACACATTTGAAATGAGCATGATGATCGATTGGCCGCAGATGTCTGTGGTGCGTTTTGTTCCCAAATAAGCTGGAACAATCTAGTTAAAACAAAACACATGGGCACACCACCGTCTTTAGGTAGCACTGATGGAAGCTCCTCAGGCCCGGCAACCCGATGGCGTTTCATCAACTGAGGGTGCATCTTAACTCACAGACCATGGCTCGAGCTGAGCGAATGGTGGTGTGGAAGCTTCTGGCCGAGTAAACTGTTTATCATAATCAGCCCAGCGATCCAGACGCTGCTCTCGCTATTTACTAGATTTCCAATATATTCTATTAGCTCATTAACGGGTCCTGTATTGCGGCTTATCTGGAACAGCTTGCCTGCATTCCCTGCTGCAGTAGCCTCCCATTCTTGAGGTCTAGTGGTTTCACCACACCCCCCTATCCACACATAGACTTCGTTTGAGACCATCTAGCCGAATTATGCTGCTGGCCCGAAGGCTTCTCTCGTCTTGGAAACACCTGTTTTGGGAGGCACTCCGTCTCTGGTAAAGCAAAAAATGAGCTCGATCCATTTCGCACTCTTTAAGAAAGCATTACCCTTCCGGAGACACTCTCCGTATTTCGAAAACAGGTATTTCAAAGATTTTTCCTTGGAGGCACCATAATTCTGCCTCAGAATGTGTAAATAAAATTTGTTAGAAAGGATTAGCGTATGGGCAACACACTTACGCAGCATTATTCTGACAGGGACGCCTCGGGGTGAATAATGATACCCCTTAAGGAGTTGAAACTCCAAGAAACCGTTGCTGAAGTCCAAACTTTGAGGTTCATCTTAGCTGGGGAAACTGACAGATTTATCCTGACAAGTAAACTGCTCAGGTTGGCCCATAGTAACCATGTCGAAGGATTATGTCAAGCCCACAAGCGGTCCTTTGGCCAGCCAAATACGTCATTTTCGGCGGTACTTCGTCTTTTATTTGATACGTGTGCTCTCAAATCATTTGTCCTTCCTCACCATCCACCGGGGATTAAGCAGAATCAGTGGTCGGAAAACCGTGTTATGTACATAGTTCCACCACTTTAGCAGCACACTGTCCACAGACTCAACACTTGTTAGTGAAATTAACTTACAACTTACGTAGGTCAGTATACCATTTCGGGGTCTTGTCGAACACCCCTGGAGCACAGATACCGTAACTGCTATGTATCGAGCTACTTTGCCCTGTTGAATAATGTAGAACAGCGAAACCTNATATATATTCTCAAATCTCCTCACACTACCAACGATCAATAAGTAGCTCGGTGGAAGAATAGACTTTACCTAATGAGTGAAACTTCCATCTGAAAAGTCGTTGCTCGAGCAGCCAGTCAACACGTATGACCGCGTGATGTGGATCCCGTAATTGAAGGATGGGCGGCGCTATGTTCTGTCTAAGTGAGGGTTAACCGCGCTGCCGGTCAGCCGCTCGCGGCCAAATGGTTAAGTGTTCAAACTATAATCAGTAGGTCGCGGGTTCGAGACTCTCCGGAGCTTCGTGAGATGCGTACTGCTGATGATTCCTAATAAGGATGAAACAGCTGTACAGTGCTTCTCGACTTTTCAGCATAGATTGGCTTCACTTACAGGACGAACCCTCCACAAAAATTCCAAAATCTCCTCACTACCAACAATATATATATATGATACAGGACCTCATTACTCTGGATATGAAACTGATCAGAAATCAACTACCGCTGAGCTTACCTGATTACATATACGTTAAACTGCGCGGAGAACAGTTTTTGATCATGGTAATTCCCATGGTGTATTTGGTTCGTGCCCACTGAAACATGGCTACACGTCGTCAATACGAATGTGACGGAACGTGTTCAATTAGTGTGGTGGTAGTGACAGCGGCATTTTGATGATTAACTTTCAAATCGTAGTTTTTCACATACTGTCTTGTGACCACAGCGCATCTTTGGGACGTCCCTGGTAGTATTTCGACTGTGACTTGCTGAAGCAAATGAGAACCCGGCGGCAACCCCCATTTGCTGGGCTTATGTGGATGCAATAAACTCTGTCACTACCAAGCCCCTCATTCTGACAAAATGAGTCATGATAGATTGCCTTGACGCCAACAACGCAGCACAACTACCCAGGTCAATTACATACGTCAGTTGACAGGGCTGACGATCGCAGTTTTCAATCTCTTTTTTAGCTGCATTCGCTATCTAACATTGTAGTCCACGGCGAAGTACACGCAGAACATGGATATGATGAATAGGTGTGCCACTGTGCGCGATTCTCTTCCACATATTTAGTACAACACCTCATAAGTCTTCAGTGGCGATCGGACGCCCATGGTTCGTTCTTCGAACCAATTTCACGGCCCTATTCGATGCAATCACTTGGTTTTACTACATCCCGAGCATCCTTGAGGGGCAAATGTAACTGATATATCCTGTGCTACCTGGACGACTTCGAAAGCGTTACGACAAGAGAGCAAGATTTACGCTATCCGGCTCATCTTGGCTTACGAAGCACCACTTGGTCTTGTTAGTTATCGAACACCCACAAGCCTCTCTGTAAGCTGGCTGAAGTGTCTCTTTAGCCCACATTGTGAGACTTTCACACAAGTAGAGTGAAACATTCATAGTTTCAGACTTGGCTTTGATCGGTGCTTGCGTATATGCACAAGTGTGGGCAATTGGAACTAGGAAGTTAGACTGGAAAAAGTACGGATGCATAACATGTTACTTAAAATGTGAAATTATAGACTGTGAAGGTGCTGTAACCAGTTATTGTCTTTGGATCTTGTATTCGGGCTTGAGAAATGTAGCAAACGTCTGTCGATAAAGTACCAATAGTTTGCGCAGTAGCAGCTTGTTGGGCGACTTGCTTAAGGGGTCGAACATTAAAGGCCGTAATAAAAACGGGGGAACGGACTGACCACTGGAATTCGAGGGGCAAAATTGTGAAGTGTTCAACTGGTCACTTTTCTGGATTTCTGACACTTGTCTACACCTAAGCTCCACAGTGGAGTGATCATACTATAAGGCGGGAGGGGAATTAAGGGAGGATAACGGAAAAAGATTGGAGGCAGCCTCATGTTTTCGGTTATCTGTCTTACTGTTTGAGCGAACAAGGCGACTGGACTGCTGTCACCAGACTACGGTCGATGTGGCATGAGGGTGCATTTGGTTGTGCAATTCACTGTTGTATGTATGCTCAGACACTTCCAGGGCGCACAAACCTAGGCAAGAAGACTATTAGGGTCCGCAATGAAAGACTCAGCAGCTTGATGGCAAGGCAGCAGTGGTCTGCGTCAGACTACCGGACTAGTTCAAATTCTAACAAGTTGCCACACTTTTTCACAAAGGAAACTACTCACAAGGCTGCTGAAAACTCTTCGACAGCCCAAGACCGGTTTCGTCCTTCTTGGGGCTCATCAGGTAGGCGCAGTCCCCGGGTTTCCGTCGACCTTATTTTATACTTGACCTCAAATTGGACTAATTTCGACAAATACTTTCATTTGAATATCAATTTGATTTTCACGGGAGACAGCTAAATCTTTCGTTTGTTGTATGTGCGGCACATTCAGCTGAAGAATATCATAAATTAGAGATTCAGTTGAAACCAAATTCATGTACAAGTGAGAGTACTTGTCGAAGTTATCACCTCTGTATCTCGACCCCTGTCTAGCCGTGGGCAACCTGGCAGTATCCCAGCTCTCATTCTCCCTTCGGGTGGCGCACCACCTAGGCATCGAAAGGGTGTCACAGATGAACGATTATCTTATACCACGCTTGTTCCAGTCCTCCACATCTGGGGCTAGGAGACCGTTCCGTCCAATAGGTAGGCTAGAGAAGATACTGATCTTCGTATTGACGGCAGAAAGGTACACCTTTCTGTAACTCATGAAGACCTAATTGATTGGAAACGATATCAGTGTGCGTACGAGGGTTCGCATAAATGGAAAACATCCGCGAACCTGAGATTTTTCATCGATGGTATCTATGAACTATTCCGGAAATTCGGCTGCTCAATAAAACCTACTTTGGCATCTCACCTTCCGAGCCCCTGTTACGGCGACGACTTCAATGCCTCGATCGTGTTTTCTGTAAGCCTAAAAACAAGCTGTGGTGCAATACAGATGGTGGCGCGGCCGTCCCATAGATCATTTGATGACCTGGATTGGCATCGTCAAGTTAGGTTTTTAGCGGTTTGTTTCAAACGTGGCATCCGGTATTAAAACTGGATTGAGTGTTAATCCATGAGGACGTGGCCTCCGACCACCGTTAGTGGACCGCAACATGACGTGCTATTTGTGACGTCCACTGGTCATATCGCTGGAGCCTCTCACCTTGAAGTAAGCAATCGGCCGCCTGTCTACACCTCAGCTCTTATTCTCTGGAAGTAGATAGACCAGTAGACTTTTTACTTTGGAAAGAGCCGCCTTTTTCAAAACAGTCACGTGCAATGGCAGCTTAGACAGCGCTTCAATGCAGTTTGAGTCAAAAGACATGTCTTAGATGGTTCAGTGCGGCTCCGTTTATCATATCTCGGTTGTAAATATGGGTTGCAGTAATCGTGAAACAAGATCATCCTGATAGTCGTTTCCAGTCTCTAATGCACGAAGAAGATCCTCACGATGTATCTTCCTCATGTTAATTCCGCGTTCTGACTGACTCCCGTCTCCGATAATCAGCTCTTTGGAGCTTTGTCGCGTAGATATATTGAGATTAGTCGGCATTTTACTCACTAGCTTTCCGGACGATTGCTGCCAATGACCACTCATCCAGTTTATTTGGGCAGTCTGTGCCGTAGTTTTCATCACGGTGCGTGTACAGAAAACATCCAACCTCCATGATCAGGCCGTTTTTTTATTGGGAGCATCTATCGCCAAGTCGGCGCTTTATGTGGGTGAATCCCTTCGCTCAAATACCACTGAAAGTCTCGTACCGACGGCGTCCTACCTACTCCCTTCATGGATTGTAGTGAGGTCCTTAGTCAGCTTGCTTGACTATTTTTCTTGATGGGCGCAGTCCGTTTTTCGCTAGCTGGCGAACGCATACTTGTTCCAGTTGACAGGCATGGCTGAACACCTGTTTCAAGTACCTAGAAGAAGTAATGTTACGTGGCCCAACTTAATCTATCGATGGCGTGACGTTGCTAGCCTCTAACTGAAATGGCGTTAGCACTTGTGTTTGAATTTCTTTTTATCAAGGGATCTGGTTTCAACGAATAACTGGAGAACTGGTCCCTTATTTTCTGTACGGCTTGCACTAACTCCAAATGCTCTTCTTCCGGGCTAAACAGGGTCATCCGGGCATTAATACCACCTGCTGACCGATTTAGCCGTGACAGATTTCGATGTCTTTTTGTCTTATGGAGCTTACGTGCAACCTAATTACATTACTGAACAGCGGACCGTAGCCCAGAGGTAAAATCAGCGTCGGCTGATTAGAGTTGCGAATATATGGGCCTTGAGCTTCTGGTAATTCTTATCAAGGGTAACATAACAATATAGTGTATCGGTCATTCGGCATAGATTGACTTCGTGATACAGAGCCATATCTCAAACAAAACAGCTCAGCTCTCCTAAAAAACTTGTCCCAGTGGCCTGTATCCGCGCAATGTTACTACTAATTTTGTCACATTTATGATAACTGACTCCGATTTGGTGCTGCTAGATGTTATATTCCTGCCGTATAACGTCTATGGTTCGTTGTCACTTTGTTCTGGATTCATCATGTCTGTCTTACAACCAGAGTCCAGCTGCTGCGCTAGATGAGCTCCATGCACAATCGGATGTCCGCAGCCAAGATCAACTAAGTGGTTTTCGTCCGGGATCACAATCTAAGATGCACCCTGATGGAAGCCGCCACTTATTCAGTACGGACGGACAAAAAAGTGAGTTCTCTCAGTTAGTATTAATCTTGTCAAACTTCTAATGTTGAATCTGTTTTGCAGTTCATACATAGTACCTCAGTGATGTCATGTCACTCAGTTTTCGCTGGTTCTTTGTAAGTTTTACTGTCGGAGATATTCCATCACTCCTCTACCCAAGTTACATTGCTCCTGTCAGGAGAAGCCACTCTACAGGACAGTTTGCTCTCAAGGTTTTTGTAGTCTCGCACTTGTACAAAGAGCGGGTCAAGCGAAATCCGGTGTGATTTCAACGAGTTACAGTACATCCCTTAAAAGGAAACATCGTTCAGGAATTCCAAGATGACTCCTCGACGGAGACAGTTTTATGCCTTTTTCCATAGATCGCATCAGAGTGTAGTGACATTTTTCACTCTGATTGGAGTAATGCTTCAGGCTTTCAGTGTCTCACAAGTAACACCGACATGGTGGACCTGCATTCTAGTGTTTCAACTGAACAATAGTGCCTTCCCCAAGGAACCATGGCTGACGATAAACAATTTCGATGTTTTCCACTGTAGGCAGTTTGGCCCCAGTATGTATAGCTGTCAGTGATAATGATTGTATGCCTTCTTCGAAGAAACAATCCCCCGGGAGCCAAAAAGGATACACTTTGCTTTGTGATGATGAACACTGTAATGATCACACCTCATGCCATTGTTCGATATTCACTAGTCGTCAATCGCGTTAAATTACAGCAGTGAATCTTCAGTGTTCTACGCTGGCGGTGATGTTAAGTTAATCGACTGATGTCACCAGCAGTGTTCAATTACCATCCCTCCATATTAGCTGTCTCTTCTCGACCTGACTAAATTTGGCGTGGTTGATAATCTATCTCAAGATAGGTGCACAACACCACTTTCTGGAACCAAGTGCAATATGGTCTGAAGGTGATGAACCTGAGGCATCATATGCATCAGCCCACGATAACTCTGTTTATTGGGCTCCAAATAACGTAGTTCTAGTGAGTTTACTTCCGCGAAGGAGGTCGAACTGAAAAATACTGTGCCAGAAAATGACCTTGGACGCTCGCTTTCCCGTAGGTGAAGTGAATCAAAGCTTATTGATCCCTCACTCGTCGCTACCTGCTCCACACTGTTTATTGCTGTTGTGACTGGGTGCCGCTGTAGGGGGGAATTAATCTCGTCTGGAACCTGGACTGTCAGGACCGATTTCAGACCGCTGCTTACTCACCACATAACCAAAGCCGCTCAGCATCTGTCCCAGGCCGTGTCCAAGGTTGTCCCAACCTACTTGTGACTCTCTGTTTACCCTTGTCCCTTCGTATGTAACGCCAGCGCAGATGGGACGGTACACGATATGGCGCATGTTTGGAACCGTGTTGCTTTGCGGTGCAACACCTGTCTACACGTCTGTCTTTTATCCGTAATCCTTCTCTCCGCTCGGTATCTTTACTGTTCATTGTTTTCCCCCAACATCCTGACGACCCTCGTGGACCCTTCCCATCCCTTGCTCTCCGCGCACCGTATTGTTTTCTCCCTAAGTTCATTTATTGTGCTGGCCGTGTACCTCAATCGCCACGCAGAGGCCGTTACATTGACTGTTATAGCTGTCCCCTACAGCCTTCCGAATTACTACAGTTTGTTATTGTTGATCGTGTGTTAGTGTTAGTGTTTGTGCTGTACGGGAACTGACATCTTTTGGGACCAGACCCGTGGTTTTTACTGCCACAGTCCTTTTGTCCGTACCAACAGGTGTATCGCTACCGAACATCTCAAGCACAGGTGCCCCCACCGAGCTTTTTAACTTTGGGTCTGCTCGTGGTCAAATAGCAGCATAAGCCGGCTTTGTGGAATTCGTTATACTGCCCCGGATTTTACAGCAGTACCATTTGAGCATATGGACGATATCGACTTCTGGTCCTTTGTGAAAGTGGTGTTCTTCGGCTCTGGAACTATTCCTCAGATGTGGCCAATAAATGCTGAGTCTGTGGAGCGTGGGGCAGCCCTTGAGGTAGCTCAGCTGGCTGAGCCCCGTCCGACCAGCTAGAGATCCCGGCTTCGTCTCCCGCCTCTGCTTTTTTGTTTTGCACTTAGATTCCATATAACAAAACAGCTTAAATGTTAATAACAAAAACAGTTGAGTCACTTTATTTTTTGTCTCACAATCACTAGATGCGAGGCCATGACGTTAAATATTATTGCTGTGTTTTTAGCACGGATTCCTAAAGGTCAAAGAGTATATATATGATGATTTACTCCACTAAACTTTTGGATTTTTTGTTTTTCCTTTAGGAACCAATATTCTCGACTCCCACTCCTTCTTTTCTGTCGGGAACTTGTCGCCGGTATCCGATACACATGCAGACAGTCTACAACATTTCGGTACCGACGAAAATTCTGAGCGCTACAGGCACGTCAGATACCATGCGAACTTGGACACTGAAGACGATGACTACCTGCACTCTCCGTTGTCTCACGACTTATCTGAGGAACGGAGTCAACCACCAAATGAAGATGTAGAGGAGGAAGATCTTTTAGCTCCAGAACTATCGATTTTGACCGGACCAGATTCTGTTGCGGGTGCGGATGGAGTTGTTTTGTCCGATACCCATACATTACTAGCTAGTGTTTTACAGCCATCTAGTGGTAGTCGGCGAAAGTCACCAGTTCGCCCTATGCAGGTGATTCGGACAAAGTCATCTACCTCAGTCCCCCCGATGTCAACGTTCGGAAGTAATTCCGATACTAGGTTAGTTCTTCTACACTGTTTCTTTTTGGTCTGCCTGGTTCCAACATTAAAATAGTCGCTTCCTTACTCACCATATCAACAATATCCGAATTCCAGCTCCATATTCACTCCATCGTCAAATTATGATCGCAGACTCTCCGGTGAAGACTCAGGTCGGGCTGACGGTATTTTGCCCGCTATTTATCGTCAGAAGGCTTTAATTGAAAGTTCTCAGACTTTGGTTGATACTTCGTCCGGATTGAAATCTGCTTCCATTTTGCGGATGCCCAGTAACCTTGGAACAACGTCAATCAAAATCCGACCAATCCGAGATCGGGCCCCCCATGATGACAAAGATACTCAGAATACACCAGGTAAGTGCTCTGCCTATTATACCGAATTATCACGAGGCACTAGGTGACAATCGGTTAGGTGCTTCCAGAAGGTTTGTTCTTCAGTGTTGAGATCGGTGATTTTCGGATGAAGCCACCTCACACTTGGAAAATTAACTTCCTAGATGATACGACCATTAAAAACTAGCGGAAATTTATTGCTGGCTAGACACGCACTGTGTTTTGCACCGAACCCTAAAAGGGCCTCATGAGGAAACCGCTTTCACTTGTGTACCATGCAATACTCTTCACCGCATCTTATTGCAGGAAGGAGCGAAAAATTGCAATGCCTTAACAAACATTGATCTTAAATAGTTTAATATTTTACACGAGGCCAACCGAAGGATATGGCTTGTTGCACTAAGTTCTCAATTGCGCCCATTTACATTGAGATGATTTTGGGACACCATCCAGGGGCCAAATGTAGGATTCAAACTCACTGTAAGCCCGAATTTTACAGAGTAGTCGTTGCTCGGGTATTGTGGAGGACACATAGTTGTGCATCAATTTGTTGAAAATTGATTGGTTCTGACGCTGTTATTCAGCATCATTGATGTAAAAGCTGGTTAGGAAGGAATGTCGTCTATCCTACAACCATTTCTATCAGCTACAAGAAACGTAGATTTGCCACAAGCCGTGATGCGGCTTTTACTTTGAAACTAGTAGCAAGCTCATTTGAGAACCGCTTTTTGTGTTCACTTACAATTGACGTAGTTCTAAAGGCACACGCATTCACAGATGAACTCTTGTGATGCTCCTTACTAAATGGACGAAGATGGTATCAAGAGCGCAAATGTAAAAGAAACGTCTTATTTGTTAAAAGACAATGATGGCCAAGACATCAGAACTAATAATGTCAAAGTTATTGATGGTATTTGCCAAGAGACCGCGTTAGTTTAGTCTCTTTCACTCGACTGAAAAACCTGATGATTGACTCACCTTTAGCCGAGTAACTATGATGTATTCAAGCTTCGAAGCGTCTCGAGATACTTGTCTGTTCACTGTCGAAGACCAACCTCACCCTCATCAACATGGACAAGGTGTACAGTTGTCTTACCCTCGGAGCAATTCTCTAACAGCACCCGGAAATCGTGAACGACCGTGGATTTCGGATGGATTCAAAAATGTCCATCAATATTCATGATGGTTCGAACCTCGGATATGATCCCCAGACGATCTCATTTTAATTCAAACTCAACTCAATCCCTCCTCCTTAAAAAAATGTATGCTCTTATGTTGCACATTATGTTTCCCTCAGTGTCAGAATGTGGAATACCTGTGCCAATTTGTGTGTACTGTACTGTAATGCATGTATGCGCGTTTTCCTTGGTACGCACTGGTGTCGTGTGTTTTCGTGTAGGGCGGATAAATAAGTAATAATTTAGCTCAACGAAATATGCCGGCGTTTTCTGTGAACAGCTTTTAGGTTCTAGGCGAAAGTCTGTGGATTCGCAGGGACCCATCGTAGACCACACAATGAAAGGAAAACATTTGTCTAACTCAAGTCAAGGGAAGATTTCTGCGCCCACATATTAATTTTCCCCTTGTGAAGAGGCTCAAGTGGTTAGAGCGCGAATTTACTGACCGGAAGTTTCGCGGTTCGAACCCGACCTCTGCTTCTCGACTTCCCTGTCTAGGCTTGGGCAACCTGGCAGTATCCCACCCCTCGTGCTTCCTTCGGGTGGCATGGCAGTTAGGCACCACAAGGGTGTTACAGCTGAACGATTTTTTTGTGAGGAGGTCCGTGTCGTTCTTTACTCGCTTTCGGTGATCGTTGCTTACAGATGGCAGGTTCTTGTGCCAAATGCACCCCAAATTTGTCTTCCTGGCACCCGAGCGCCCTATTAACGATAATTCGTAAGTACTTCATGGCTAAACCTGGTCCCATTTCCAAAGAGAACAACCTTTTTCCGCTCCCTACATAATTACCGAAACGTGTCCTTAATCATCATGTCATCATCAGTTGGTTTATGACGTTTCAAGACTATCTCTCACAATGTACAACTCCGTCTTCCAACTCTGAGGTGATATGTGGGAGCTGTACAGTTAATTCCTATGTTTCAGCAGTGATGCACCAGTGTTCTTTCGTGGTATTTCCGTCAGTGATGATGATGGCGACAAATGTGATGATTTCAGTTGATGTGGCTACGTAAAACGAACCTTTAACCTCGCTTATGTGGATTAGATTGGTCAGCAATCAACTATATCCAGCAAGGACCTTGGATGTCGACACTATTGACCCGTCTACCTCGCTCCGCATTTCAATATCATGGTCTTCGTACTCTGGTGACCAAGCTGCCGAAGGTCATGTTTCGAATTGCAAGGTACAGCTTCCACTCTAGGCACCAGATTCGGTTTCAGTTGGCGATTGTTCAACCGGAAATACGTTTACGGTGTACGCGAACATTTTGGGGTCGACTGGAATCCCAGTCTTCTCTGTAGAAGTGAAAGTGAATTTGGTATGTGCAAACAGTGCCCGGTCAACAGGTACAGCAAAGCTAACGTTGGCACTGATGCTTCACTACCGTGCAGTCACATGAAGTTTATGTAAAAGTCCCTAAAGCGGAAAAAAATACACAGTCCATTCGTAGCTTCCTTATCCCCAACTACTCACTAAGACCATCTGGATAGAAACTGACAGCTTGAATACAATCTACATCGTTGCAGCCATTTCTCACCTGTTTCGAACCAAGCGCACGACGGCTTGCGGAAACCGTATCCTGAAGACGGATCGCGTCGACAGTACCCATACTTTTACTCTCCTTTACACCTCGGTTCCAAGTGATACTAGTCACCTTGCAGTTTCGTCGCCCTGGAAGAGGAATGGATACAGCGCTCCTCCGTAGCACCTAACCGAGCTCCAACAATTTATGGCGCTGTACGCTTTCGGTGAATGGAGTGTCGCACAACGAAATGCCTTTCTTCTAGTGACCTTGCTACAAGGTTAGCTATACCAGATTATGGCATCAAGACACCACTAGTCAAATATTTCACCCTGTGGATGCACCGCACGCAGAGGGGGTCCCACAACTTTAAAATACCACAGCCCATACAGTAGCCTGATACATTTTGTGGTCCATTACCATAGGTGATCAATGTTGTGTACACCTTGGGCCTAGTGACACGAGCAACTGTAACAGAGGTTGAAGTTTTTTCGTTCCATATCGTGTGACGATTCCGTTGAGAACCTCGTGAACAGTTGAATGATTATTCCTAAGGTTTTGTGACTCAGAGGAAATTTGGTACGCGTTCAGACTTGGATTTGAAGGTGTAATTATGGCGACAAGCTGTGAGTAATTCTGAAGAAAGTGATCTGCTGCGTGTTTCATCCCAATTAGGATTCGTCAGGCAGGTATGGCAGGATCGGTCCCTCAACCGATTGTAATTTTCCACTGCCTACCACATTTGCGCGCATGAATGATCCTGTCATGTCCATCTGATTTATCCCACTTTGTGTGAAAGGTCAGTAAATAGCCATTTTTATTATCACCACCATAAGGACCAACCCTCCAAGTAGTTGTTGCTCGCGATCCCTACGGGTGGTCTCCACTAGGTGGAGAACCAATGCAGTTTTAAGGCGTTCAAAACAGTTGTTGCTTTGGGTTGGGCAAGGTGGCATCGGAGCTTCTTCAAATTAAGAATCATGGAATTGAAGTCCTTCGGCTCATTCTTTTCAGTACTGTTTGCACAGGCTCATTAACTCCATGATATTGAATTCAACGAGACAGGATCTGGCGTTCGAGTTCCCTGGTCACCAGGTTGCTGATATGCTACCTCACTCAAGTCAAGTCGGACCAAGGCTTGAAATCTCCTCACAAATAGATTTGTGTTTAAGTGAGAGAAGGAGCAAGGCGGATTACCAAAGTTAGTGGGGTTTTGTATGGTCCAACTTCGAAAACATGTGAATCTGTTCTCGCCGCTGGTTGTTCAACAACGGTGGTAGTTCCTGATGCTTTCTTGACGCCCTTTCCAATTTTGGATGCTGGAGAAAAACCACGTTTTCAAACTGACTTTCTGCTCATTGAAGGCGATCTCACCAAGTTCGCCGAGCCCACTCAAATTCATTACGTGTTTAGCAACGTTAGGTGAGGTCTGTATGGTAGTACTACTTCAATATAGGTACCTGAATAATGCTAGCCTCAGTGGGTTGCATCCTCAATTTTGCTTTTAGGTTTCGGAAATCGGTTTCGCATTGGTATCCAGTAGCTGTAAACGGGACCACCTCTCCTATTCCTGTCCATCTTCCGTTTTTGCCGCGCTTGCTACTATCCTGAGGTCTGATTTATCGAAAGATCAACCGGTTCAGTTTATTTTCATCTCCTGAGAAACAATCTTACCGAAAAGGAGATTCATAAATATACCAAGCAAGACTGGTTAAGTTGGTCGTGAAAAGAATCGTTTTCACTTCATCAGCATAAGCTAAAGACTGTGCAAGTCGTGCAATGGTTGCAGCTAACTCAGTTTTGTTCACTGATGAATGCTGGGTTGAGGTGAGAAAACTGCGCATTAGAAACGATGGCTCAAAACGCTCAAGTGCTGGTTCACTTATGACTGATGGATGAAACCTGTTTCATCAGTGCGGTGGTCAACGGAAAAGTTAAGCTATGCATTGAAGACAGCAGCTCGGATACGGGAACGCCATTGGGACAGTGGCTATACCATGCCAACGCTTTGAACAATTGGTGTGGTTTGTATTGAGGTCTCCGTCCAGCTAGACTATAGTTGTCAGTGCCACTGAGTTCGTTGCTAATAGTTTTTGTGTACTTCCATTTGTTGGGTGGGAAGGACTCTCACTAAGTTGACAGTCCTCAGGCATTTGTAGCATGTGACCAGCCCAAAGCAACCAGCTCGTCGATGGCGCGTTCTTTTCCCGAAATCCTCGGCCTTGCTAATCCTATTTTTCTACCAGACGTCGGCTATGCTTCGAAGGCACTGATCGTCGAATACTTAAGGCTTCTTGATGTCTTCCGCTCATACAATCTGAATTTCTAAATCGTATAGAACTATGGAACTAACTGCATCGTCGTAAACTCCACTCCTGGCAGACAAGTTGATGTCAGTTCGACGCCATAGATGTCGCCGGTTAATAAACGCCGCCCGGGCATTCCCCGTTCGAAGGGTTCCTTCGCCCTTGTCCAGACTACCAGAACTATTTCAGCTGTCCGACCACAATACTCGACCCTAATGATTCCCAACCATTTTTGCGACGATGTGAAGCGCATTCCAAATCATGCAGCCGATTTACTTGGGCTACTTAATGTTCTTTATGTTTGCATGAGGTCCGATCCAGGGAGAGCCATACTGTCTGTGTATTCCGTGCCGAAATTTGAGTGTCCTCTGAGCTCTTCGATCCCGCATACCTCAGAGGCTAGCAGGGACTCTATGATGTGGAAAATTCAGACTAAGGTCTACCGTAAACCCTCACTCGGACACAAATACAGGGATAAAGCTCTAGTTGGGATATGACTGCTCGACAGAAACCGCCATAACACTCAGTGATCAACAAAGGCAGTCGTTTTTCGTTGAATTTGTGGAGCTGTTCAAGTATGTGTTGGAGACTAGAAACCAGCTTGATTTTCTCGGATGTGCTTCTGGTGTTCAGGCAGTCTACACAGAATGAGACCGGATGGAACCTTGGATGTTACATCTACTGGGTTTATACTACAGTTGTGTTCGCATATTGTTCACATACCTATTTTGAGGATTAGCATCACTGAAGGGACCCCCATTCCGAAGTCATCTTTTCTTTGCTCCAGGCAACTCAGAGAGGTTCATTCGAGTAAGTTACTAGAGCTGCGGCACCTTCTTTAAAGGGGACAGGACATACACCATATGGGCCTAGTGCTCTTGCGTTTCAGAAGGTTATTTCGCGTTCTACTTCGTCTGGTGGATATCCTATGTCCCTACCCCATTTGACTTCACCCACTGTCTCTAGAGATCTTGTCGCAGAAGGCTAGCTTAATTCCTCCCTAAAGCGCTCGACTCGTCTTTCTAGACAGTGTGCTTTTCGCAAGTAAATCACTCAGCCACCCTTCTGGTTGACTCAGTGGCCTTCTGGCCGGCCGATCAAATCAGCTGATACGACTATTTCCGCTGGTAAAGGTTTTATCCATCTCCTTGGCTTCCAATATCGGTAGGTAACACCCTTTTTTCAAACTTCTCATCGTTGAGAATTCAGTGACTCGCGTGCATCGTCAAGTCGTTCGCCGTCCGTTTGGATTTTCTGGTATTGATTGTGGTTGCTGATCTCAACTATACCCAGTTTGTTTGGTGTGTCGGGTTACAGGAGAGGCGGTTTTAATCACTCTCATTTTAGCTTTTTTATATGCTATTGTGCATTATCTATATGTTCAGTGCCACTTACGGAGGATGTTACTTACGGAGGGTGTTTGGGCCGCTTCTGCTCTATGGTTTTCTCTAGGGGCAATGGATTGACCTGTTTTGTCAACTTTGGGGGTCCTGAAAGAAAGCTTATTGCTGGACGCACACGAATTATAACATGATCGGAATCTAGTTGCATTCTCCAAACTAAACAATCTTGAATTGTAGCTATCCACGGGTAGCTGGTAACCGATGCTCTGTTTAAACTTGGTTGACGCCACCTTACGCGGTGCTGGGCAGGAGCAGGTGAAATCGCTCTCCGTTGTATATATGGTGAGCTTCTACTCCAACTCTACCATCAAAATGTGCTTCCACAAGACTCAGTCTACCGACTTGAGCATTCATATCGCCAGCAAGGACATTGTCGGTATTTTTCGCTTGGCGGAGCAGTCCATGCAGGCCTTGATAGAAAGTTTCTTTCTCAACCTCCGAGCTACTGTCAGTCGGCGCATACGCTGACACCGCAAAAAATTACCGATTACCGGGTCGATTGAGACTGACCTTGATTGAG